>DVZL01005973.1:0-11678 GCA_018236625.1 Lasaia peninsularis
GTTGCATTTTTACCTTTTTTGTAGTAAAATTTTAAAATGTATCGAATTTCTTCATTAGATTCACTCATCTTGAGAGTGCGAAATACAATTGAAAAACACAACATTTTCCTAATTTGAATTTAAAATTATTTTCTTTAAAATTAAAACTTTTTAATGATACCAATACCAGCCAGATACAAATAGTATAGCCAAAGAGATTTTATTAAAAGTTTACACATAATATAATGCGTAAAGACTTTTTCCCCAACCTAATATTTATTTCAAAGAGCAGACATTTTTCCGACTTATAATACTTATTGCGTAAAAACGTACACTCTTTTTAATGTAGTCGGTTAAAAAGCGGGTAGCCTATGTCCTTCCTCAAGGTCAACTCTGTAAAAAATTACATCAAAATTGATGCAGAGGTTTAGGTTTGACAGCGTAACAGACAGACCGACAGAGTTACTTTCGCAATAATAATATTATTAGGGATTATCGATACCTTCTTTCAACAGAAGGAAAAGGAAGAAAAAATACATTTAGTGCTGTCAGATTAGTTACTACGTATTATTCATACAAAGGTTATTTATTCGTAATATGTCGAATAAAACAAGTTATTGTGTCCCTTCTAACATGATAGCTATAAGAATGTTTTGTCTCTTTACTTTAATTACGTTGAAAGAAGTAAAAATTTTAATTAGCGTCCAGCAAAATTACTAGCAATATATATATATATATATATTATTTTTCTTCAGAACAATTTCTACAACTACGAAAAATAAAAAATAAATATTGGTAGTATTTATTTTTTATTTTTCGTAGTCGTTTCAATTTTTCTTTGTTTTTCATATAATTTTTCATAGCCCTAATTTCGAACGGTACGAAGTTCGCCGGGACAGCTAGTATTTTTTTTATAAGACAGCCAACAAGCACACGAGTCTCCTGATGGTAAGAGACAACCGTAGCATATAGACACCATAGATGTTGTAGGTGCGCCGCTGCCCTGTGGTCGGGCTGTTAGACCTTATGTGCAGGTCTACCGGCTACCTTACCCTCCGGACCGGAACACGACGACGTCATTATGACGCCAGAAATAGGTACGGCGGTGGATCTCTACTAAGTTGCTTCACAGCACTCTACCACTAGTGGTCATGTTGGTAGTGACCCAGTTAACTTATACCCGCCTCTTACGAACTGCCTGGTAGGAAGGCAGTTGGTCTATTCTACAGGGGACCTTGACCAACATGGGGAAAGATATACGGGGAGTATGTTAGAAAATTAAAGTTTTTATTCATTCATTCATTTAAAATTAATATTTACGTGTATTAACAGTAGTAGCGTGGTACATGATGTTATAGGAAATAAACACAATAACCCCATTGGACTGGCGCCTTTGGTTTGCTTCGCAACAGCGCCTTTGCGCCGGCGCCCAAACATAGGTGAGAAATTCTATCATTTATACATAGAAAATACTTTTGTCATGCCTTTTGTACCTAATGCTTCATGTCTCTGTGAGGCAAGTTGCAATACATAAATAAGCCGTCAAATTATGAAGTAGCTATTATTACGGCATTATTTAATGATGTTCTTTTTGAGTGTTATAAAGAACTAGCTGTGCTATTTAAAGCGTTCTATTTTTAGTATTTAATATAATTATAAAATAAATATTCGATTAGTTATTTGCCAGTAAAATATTCGTCAAAATGTAACAAACAAACATACATACAGACAAAAATTGCAAAATATATTATTGCTAAATACACCGTTTATATAAATATGAGAATTAATAAAAAACAGTTATTTAAATATTACAAACATACACTCCAGTTTTACCCGTATAAAAGATGTTTTAAAGAAAATATGTACATAGTTTTTAATTTATATGATTAAAATGCTTGAACAAAATTTAATCTGAATATATTATATAGTCCAATATAAGAGATCAAATAAGATTATTTTAATAACATCAACCTCTAGGTGTTTTAAAAATGAAAAAGGTATTTAAATATGATCAGGTTCATTGAATGAACCAGAAAATATGTCTAAGAATGGTGGAACAGAAATCTAGACAAGAATATTGATCGCATTTTGGGTATTATATAGATAAAGCCTTTGAACAATATTATATAATCGGAAAGTAAATACGTACACTTTAGTGTATTTTCACCTTAGGCTCAAAAGAGGTTGAACAAGTATTAAGTATTAATTGTATGTTCATGTTCCTCCTTAGTCCTAACCTTATTACTATTATTTAAAGCTTTTATTTAACTTGCAATGTATGTATATATGTATGATTGGGTGGAATTTTAGAACTCAATTTTATATCTTTATCCGATTGAGCTGAAATTTTGTATACACGTTTAGTTTGGATGACAATGCACAGTAATATACGTGACGTTATTCTATATCCAATATAGCGGACTAAACAAGATGGTGGAATAGTTATTTTTAATGTATTTCTACAATATGGATGTCAAATAAAAGGGCTCTTTGAGAGCAACTCGAAAAATATAATTAGACGTCATTCAAAATCCAATATGGCGGACCATCTAAGATGGCGCAATGGTTATTATTAATGCGTTTGTATCTTTCTAGAGCGATATTATTCTTTTACAGAAATTTTTGTTTTTGAAACTTATTTATACAGTTATAATTTGTGATTTAAATGTTATAAACGTTAAGCTTTGCACATCGTTTATATGTAAATTGATTAAAATAATATTACGTTTATAACTAAAAATATAAAACACCTGTTGTTTTTCTTGAAAATTCCATTGACATACAGTAATCGTTCTAAGAAGTTAAAGTTTAAAATACATTACGTCACACACATTATATCTTGGTCACAATTAGTATGCAACTGGAGTGTTAAAAGTTGGCAATGTTATAAGTTTTAAATAAAAAAATGTCCTTGGACAAATCACACAAATTGATTTAGATCTGAGCAAGCTAATACATATTAATATTTAAACAAGAATAAAATTAATAAACATCCAGACCCGGAAATACAGATATCATACAATCGCCCATCGAATATCGAACGCCACACTTGGTTAGTGGCACGCTAACCCCTCGACCAACGAGATTAAATATGTTTACACGTGCGAGAGTTGTCACATCTGTTTGTAGTATTGGATCTATGGTGGAGGCGCGGTGTGTGAGTCATCTCGTTCATTGAGCGGTGGTCCATTGAGGGGCGCTAACGCTCATTACCGCTTCGCCGGCCGGCCCTGCGCACGCGCATCCAACGCTCGACACTATTACACCGACGCACTTCCTACGTTCGCTCTCATCTCCCGATACAACGTGAGTTAAACCTACGACTTCCTCTCGAAGCCTACTCTCGAAACGATTATTAACACAAACTTATTTGTTATAGATGGAGAACTTCTCGAAGTCGTTCATCTGTATAGTCATCTTGGCTGGATGTGGAGTGAGTGCCGGTGTGGGGGGTAAAAGACCATTTACCCCAACCGATTCGATCTTGGATATCATCGATACTGAACAAGTTGAGAGGCTATTGGCTGCGCGAAGACGAAACGATGATGCGACCGCATTACCGACTTCTTACGTTCAGAGGAACGAACTTGGCGAAGGTAGCTCCGAAACCATGGTTGTCTCTTTACCTGATAACGAAGAACCCGAGATACCCAGAGGTGCAGCGTTCAGAAATATACTCAAGTCTTCCAAAAATGCACTATATGTGACCAGAAGAGAGTACTTAAAAGAAGACTGGTGTAAAACTGAGCAGCTTATCCAGAAGATTAAAGAGCCAGGATGCTCGCAGGCAACAGTTATAAATAATTTCTGTTACGGTCAGTGCAATTCGTTTTACATTCCAAAAGGTCCAAGACGCCGGGAAGGTAGTGACGAACGACCGCCGCCCGCGTTTAGGTCTTGTTCGTTTTGTAAGCCGAAAAAATTCACATGGATCACTGTAACGCTCCGATGCCCTGGACTGAACCCTCCATTCAGACGTAAACGGTTGCAGAAAATAAAACAGTGTAAGTGTTTACCAGTGGGAGTGAACTGACACAGAGAGAGACATAACCCTTTACCACTTCAGAGGCGGTCCATCCGTCTGGTGTGTCTCGATCGAGATGCATGCACTTGAAAATTGAGAAGGGGATATAAGGCAGAGAGGAATACGAGCGGTTATGAAATTGTAAACTGATGTTATAGTTACATGTATGTCGAGAAGTGGACAGTATTCGGATCGCGTGCTAATACGTCAATTGAATGACGTCATGATGCATATTATAATATTAAAACGGCTTCAACTAAGCTGTATTGCGAAGCTTTAATCGTGTAGTGATATTGAAAGGTTGATAGATGTTACAGACCTGGTGACTGGTGACCTTGCAGCGGTTTGAGGATTACTTAGTACAAACGTAATAGTGGAAAATCTGTGTTGCATAATGTGCCTGAATAACAAGTTGGTGGCGTGGATAAGTGTGATATTAGTTGTAGTTATCGAATGCAGGACGAACAGGACCAACTTATTTATTATAGTTGAAATACGCTTATGTATAGTTAAGTATAGCATTTCGAAATTCATGTGCCAGTGCTACAAGGTGTCGTTAATGTTTTAACATAGTCTCTACATGTAATATATTATTTGTATCTTAAGGTTTATTAGGTTTCAAGTGAGATTTTTTTATATTTATTATAACTTACGAAAATAAATTTGAAAATTACTTAATTTCACAATTTAATTTTAAAATTGAAATTTGGCTGAGAAAATATTAATATTTTAATCAAAATTTGAACATATTTTTAACGATAAATTTAATAAAGTTCAAATTAAGCAAAATATATATTTGTAATATGAAAAAAATAATAAAATCAATTATGAAATAATATTAATATTTAGCAATTTTCGTTGCATTATATTCAAATATTGTTTTCAATTATTCCAAGATTTTTTCAATTTCAATTAATTTATTTTTTTTATTTTATCTTAAAAATGTTTGGCGCCGCTGGCAAATCTAAACACACAAACAAAATTCCTATCATATTAACTGAATCCTAGAGTCGTAAAAACGATAATAAACTATAAGATTTATGTAGACGTCTGATATGGAACTATAGCTGTTTCTATTGGTAACATTTATTTAATTCGATATACATATATGTTCACGCCAAGTCCCTTACGAGGTAGGCAGAGTATCGAGTGTCATATGTCACAATATTGATTATCATCAAACAAACACAGCGGTTTAGGTGACGCGGAGATTCTTGATGCCACCCTCAAATAATATTAGCATTTTGATATAAAATATATATTTGTTTGCACATTATATTGCTTGGTACAATCAATGTCATGAGAAGTAATCTTATTTAAAAGATATTTGGAGATAGATAATATAATATAGGTAGAATTTAAAAAAGGAAAACAATTTTTTTTCTGGTGACAATAAAAAAAAAAGTAAAGATAGAAATTCAATTAAAACAAAATTGGTTTAATATTCGCCGTCACTATAAAATCTCACTTTGTTTGGTGCGTTATTTAATTAGCTCACACTATAATCTAACACTATTACAAGATAATATCTATTTCATATCTATATTTGTTTATTTAATAACTATTAACAATAATATAATCTCTTACAAAATGTTTAACAAGGTGTAAAACAAATTCAGATAATGTTGTTAGTTAAAAAACATATTTAATTCCGTCCAATGTTTTTATTTAAATTAAAAATTGAAAATCCGGCCAAATGCGAGTCGGACTAGTGCTCCGTAAGGGTTTCGTACGATCTATTTTTTTATGTTTTCAATATTTATTGCACCCTTTATATATTTATTTGTTCTGTTTTTAATATTTTGGCAACCAACATACATAATCTGTAAAAAATTCAACTGTCCAGCTATTACAGTGTATAGCCTAGCGCTATAGCCTAGCGACAGACAGATGGACAGCGATGTCTTAGTAATAGGGTTTCATTTTTACCCTGTGGCTAAGGAAGCCTAAAAAGCTAGTAGAAGAGAAGAGATGGTCCTAACAAATAGAACATTGAATAGTTGATTAATAATTAGAATTTACGTTAAAAATAAAATATTAGAAACTTAATATTATAAACATCTCCGGATACTATATACGTACTGAATATTTCTCACATTTGTCCGGGCGTTAACAAATCCATTCATCTTTAAAACTTTCGCGATTGTAATAATAAAATGCGAAAGTAATAAAACAATTAAACTTTAATAGTATATTAATTTATAATGACTACGGCTAACCGGACATCTTATCATAAAATTAAGTATCGAAACAAGGTAGCTAAGCGCTGTGGCGCTGCATTAAGAGTCTTATTTTGAAATTTAAAGCAAAAAAACATAATTTATGAACAACTTAAACAAATAAATAAGATAATACACGGATAATACACGAGCAATTCGGTCACGGAATGTCAACCCCGGATACCTACGGCCATAAATATTCGTAATGTCTATCTGTTTTTTCAATCTTTCATTCTTTCTGTATGACCGAACTTTCGGAGTATACCCTTTTTATCGTATTCCTTTCTTACTCTTGTTTTCAATAAAGTAAATATTGTTATTTTTTGTTATTTCCTAATATCAAACACATGTCGATGTTTTAATGTAATATTTTTGAAGTACGTAAATATTTTCCCTTTTTTGCTTAGTTTTTACACTTTTGGATGTTTTCTGTAAGCTTTAATATTTATTTTGGAACCTAATAAATCCATTTATTAATATAATTAGCTAGTTGAAATAAATATTTTATTTATTTATATCTAGCATACGATACCAGTTTTATTTTTGTAAATATGTACATTTTTGTTATAATAAATAATTCTTATACATTTTTTTTGTAAAAATATATACTCTAGTACAAAGTTTTTTCAACCTAAGTTTTGGTACTTACTTGATTTTTTGTAAAGTTTTAATATTACCACTTTTGTTTGCGATTGTACTTTTCTTTGTAATAACTCACGTGAGATCATACACGTAGATACGTTTCTCAATTGAATATTATCTTAATATTCGTGTAGAAATAATTTATTGGATGTTTACATAGAAGTGAACAAGCCGATCGTGTAATAGATTGTAACATGGATAATTATGATAGTGAGTCGTAGGTTCTCTTGCCATTATGCCAACCTACTCGCAAAAACAACCTTGTCGTGCTAAATATGTTTTCAGTTACGAAAATATATGTTAGACATACACGTCAGTCAGACGTGCCTTATTTGAGTTATTCGTTTAGGAATAGTCAAAGTTTTTTTTCAATATTAATAAATTTGACATGTACAGTCTGGTGAACAATTTATTATTTTTTTAATTATCCTATCACGTCGGGTTTTTATTACAGGTATATAAAAATGATAAGGCAGAATTAAGATATAAAACTTGCTTACTTACTTAACACCCTAGTTCTAAGCGACACAAAATGGGTAAACTAAAATAAAGATGGGTAATTCTTTTTAAATTTATTCTGAGTTATTTCCATCTTCTTACAACGCAATTGAAGGAAAGAAAAACAACACGTTTCTTTTTTAATTTTACTGAACAAAGCTAGCATATACTTAAAATATGTTTACTTAGTAGAATTACCACCAGTATTAAAATGTATTATTGAAAAATGCAAAAGAACTCTGTATATTCATTGTAATAAATTAGTAGATATCTAAATTTTAAATATATTTTTTTGACTATCTACTTGGTAATACGAGAGCTACTGATGTAATGGTTCCCGCTATATAGTGATTAGAATTGAATGTTAAAATATAAACAAGATGAAGTAACACCCGTTTTTTAGTTGCTTATGAATTACTTACCCAGCTATTACTCGTGTGCTTAAACAATTGTTACATTTTAATATCAAGGTGAACTATAAATGTGATTGTCATCACGCTCTTATCCCGCAAGGGGTAGGCAGAGCTATGTACCTCTATAAGTATATGGTATGGTATATGGTATGTATTGTATACACCCACGGTTAGCCGAAGATATTAAATTCCATGATGAGATAGGTGGTTATATTTATTGATTTTTTTTGTTATTGTATATCTAAAGCAATAGGTATGTTAATGTTAACAAAATAAAAAAAATCAGCTAACTGTGAGTGGTACTTGCGCATTAACTCGGGTAGGTACCGTACCACATCCAACAACTATAAATTATTTATTGATAAATAATTTTAAAATATCATCTGCTTACATAAATAGCACTATTTAAAAGTAAAAGTACCTTCACGCCTATTATCCCCGAAGAGGTAGGCAGAGGTGTGCCAGTATATCCACGACTCGTAAGTCCATTAGATATACTAGAACACACCCACGATTAGCCAATTATTATAATTATAGCGACATTTATTGATTAGTATGAAATCTAAGTTCCTGACAACAATAATCGATTGCTAGAAGCTTATTACATATCTTTGTTTATCGAAAAACCAACAGATGTCAGCAATTCAGGATTATCGTTTATCGTAAATTCCCTCTTGAAATAATTAAATTATTTCATTTTTTAGTATTTGTTGTTATAGCGGCAACAGCAATACATCGTCTGGAAAAATTCAACAGTCAAGCAATTGCGGTTCATGAGACACAGCTTGGTGATAGACAGACAGACAAATAGGCAAATAGACGGCGAAGTCTTAGTAATAGGGTACCGTTTTTAACCTTTGGGCACGGTACCCTAAAATGATAAAATATTATTAGCCAAAACACATTAATGTCATTCTTACAAAATATGTTTTATAGTACGGGAGCACAAAAGAGGATTTGGGGAGTAACTCGAGCGTGTCAGACTATGATATAGCCATATCGTATATATGATATGTACGACCGTTAAACACCTTCGCATATATTATGCCATATAAAATCTCAATAGATAGAGGTCATAGAGCTCTATATTTTAGAACCACATGAATGGGGTAGACTGTGTATTTTAATTTGCTTAGAAAATAAACTTGAAGTCATCAAATTAAGTCAAGGTGAATCCATAAATGCCAATAATATTTAAATAACCTGACAATTTGACCGCGACTAAAAGAAGTGGGAGGATTAGAAACTTTTATTAAAAGGTCGTCTATGTTCAAGAGCTATTATGACAAAGTAACAGATAAACATTTCATTCGACATCGGGGACTCATTACGCATGTATAGTGTACACTGTACACTATCACTATCGGAAACGCTCGCGCAGGATCAAGTGTCTATAATTTTTTTAGCTTTTAGATGTCCTCCCCCGCTCTTCTATAAATAAAAATATTACATGACGTTTTTCTCCACTATCTCATAGATTACACTCCAATAAATCTCCTTGACGATCGAGTAACTACATATTAGGTAACTGGGCTCCCCTACCATAAATTATATATTGATTTCATTTAAGATTTCGTCTCATTTTTTTTTATTTTCAAAAGATGGTGTAATTATTTTTATAATAAAAATCTAGAAACATCGTCGAGTCTATATCCCTAAGGGGGATAGGCAGATACTTATGCACCTACGATTAGCCGACGATATTAGTTCCTATGATGAGGCCGATGGCATATCAGTCGCTGTATTGACAAAAATCTAGTCTCAAATGACGTTAGGTTTTTGAGATATACTGAAAAAGATCATAAGAACAGGTCGTTCTACCCGGGAATCGGACCTGAGACCTCGTGTGTCAAAGTCGGACACCGGCTACGTTGGGCCACAGATATGAAAATACAAAAACAATAAACATGCAATATTTATTAATTTATTTTATAGATTTCTAAAATAAAAGTAGTCTAAGTCGTTTCTAATTAAATTAGCTGTCTGCTAGTGAAAGTCCCGCCAAAATCGGTCGAGACGTTTCAGTGGATAACGGGTACAAACAGACAGACAAAAATTTTAAAAATGTTGTTTTAGTATACAAGATACTTGGTATACCAAAACAACATTTTTAACATTTTTAGAACTAGTAAAAAGCGGTTAAGTATTTCAATATTACATACAAACACTTCAATTTTATTTATTTGTATAAATGATTTTTTCAACAGCTTGTTCCTTTTTGTTGTCTTTAAATATATACTTTTTCAAAAATGTTATGTGTTTCGCTCATTACTTTAGTTACAAAAAAATGGCCAAAAGCCGGACTCGCGCTGAAAGGCTTCCGTATCTGTAAAGTGGTATTATATCTATAAAAATATAAAAAACAGGTATTTTATATAGGCACACCATTTACATATTTATTTTATTTTGTTTTTAGGATTTGTTGTTATAGCGACCAAAAAAATACATCATTTGTGACTATTTCAACTTTCTAGCTATTATGGTTCAGGAGATATAGCCTGGTGATAGGCAGCGAAGTCTTAATATTAAAAAGACTTCGATGTCCGTCAACAGGCGGCGGTCGTTTCGTTTTTATCCTTCTGTAACGGAACTCTAAAGATGTTATAATAATTTACAAAAGCATGTTTCCGAACATTTGCGATTATGAGTTAAGTATTTGTTAGTAGATATTAGTTATACAAGTATATACAGGAATACATAATACATATTTCTGTTTCTATAACGTCTTTGTTTGCCATTGTTGTGTTTGGGTTGGAAAAAAAAACAGGTAAGCTTACATACGGAAAAGCTTTGAAATCACAGCGTTAGATTGATTGAATTGTGTTTTAAGAAAACATCGTCTTTTTCATATTCTGGAAATGGTTGGCAGATATTTATGCACCCACGATTAGCCGACTATATTAGATCCCAGGATAAGACAATTTGTAATTCCGTCGTCATATCGGATATAAATGAAATCCCAGAAAAGAATATGATATAAAAATAAACTGAAATAGCTCTAACAAGTTGACATGGGAATCGAACCTGAGACCTCGTATTTTTCATGGAATATGGAAGCGAAAAAGCACACGGTTTACCTGATGGTAAGAGACAACCATGACACCATAGTTGTGGGTGCGTCGCTGTCCTGTGGCCGGGGTGTTGGGTCTGGTGTGCAAGTTTACCGGTTACCCTACCCTTCGGACCGGAACACAACAATTTCATTATTCCTATCTGGGCGAGTAGCTGTACAACACCACCAGTGGCCATGTTGGCAATTACCTTGATAAGCTTTGGTCGCCTCTCACGAGCTGCCTGGTAGAAAGGCAGATGGTCTATTATACACAGCGTACCTGGACCAACAAGGGGAAATATGAAGGAATTAATTTGCTTGTTTGTCTTTTAACTGCTCTTCTTCTAACTTCTATCGTGTGTACTGGGTCTACTGAGTGAAATTGGTTTTTGTTATACAGTGTTTCATAATTGTTTAACAGAAACATATAAGTATGCTTTAAGAATACCTTTACTATAGTAAAATAAGTAAGGTGATATATGCACCCAAGATTAGCCGATAATATTTGGTCCTACGATGTGATAGGTGGCAAGATTCAAATCCCGGGTTTCCGGGTTATGGTGAGGTACGAACCTGAACTATCGAAATGAAAGTCCGAAGCGTATACCACTAGGCCATCGAGGTTACTACCTTTATCACTATTACTTATTCATTGGTTAAAATTAACTGTGACTATATGGTGACTATACGATGATGCAAGATATTATTATTAGGTGACTATATCTGTTAATTTAGTTCAGATAGTTGGTTTTTCCCCGTGTTGGTCCGGGTTCCGTTTTAGAATAGGCCAACTGCCTTCCACCCAGGCAGCTCGTAAGAGGCGAGCACAGGGTCTATTGTCACCAACACCG
>DVZL01005974.1:0-11678 GCA_018236625.1 Lasaia peninsularis
CCCATATTGTAGAAGTGCTTTAAAAATAATTATTATATTTCGCCATCTTTGTTCCACCATATTGGATTTAGATTGACATGACGTAGTACCCTAACGATGCATTGTCATCCAAACTAAACGTGTATACAAAATTTCAGCTCAATCGGTCGAAGTTATCTACTTCAAAATTGAATTCTAAGATTCCACCTAAACATACATACTTACGAGTACATACATAAATTGCAAGTTAAATAAAAACTTTTAAGAACGGCAAAAACACGTCTGGTTTATGGGAGCCTTCTTTAAGTAGGTATGTGATTTTGGCAACAAAAATACACGATTTGTGAAAATTCTAACTTTCTAGACACAGACAGACGGTCAGCTGAGTTTCACTAATAGGGTCTTGAAGGCATTAAACCCAGAAAAGTATGATTTTTAAGTTCCCGCTCAAAGGATTCCAAATGAACCATTATCTGTAAAAACGACAAAAAACACGTCTATCATGTAAGAACCTCCTTTATATGTCTATTTTTTTGTGATTTTAGTAATTGTTGTTACACCAGCAACAAAAATACATCATCTGTGAAAATTTCCATTTTTACAGACGGTCAGCACAGTTTTAGTAATAGGGTCCCGAAGGCTAAATATGAAACCTAAAAAAGCACATTCTTTTAAGTTTTCAAAAATTTTTAAAGTGGTTCGTGCGCGAGTCCGACTTGCATTCGGCCAGTTATTATTCTTAGTTGGTAGGTAGGTAAGGCATTTGTGAATCACGTCGCCGGCGGAAGTGGTGATCATACAAAAAAATCTTAGGTAAATTTTAGATTTTTGTTACGCTTGTATCAAAATCTAAAATTCAGCTTCGATTTTTTTAAAAAAGTTAAAATTTTATGGGAAATTGTGAAATATTTAAATAAAATAATTTAAACATCGTAAAACTATAAAAAAGCAGTCTTCAATTTCACCATCATGAATTTCATTATCGTCTATGTTAATACTACTCGTATTTCTGTTTTTGTTCATATTACAAAAGGTGCTAAACCAATTATCATCCCTAACATTATAAATTAGAAAGTAACTCTGTCTGTATGTCTGTAACGTTTTCACGCTTAAACCACTGAACCGATTTTGATGAAATTTAGTACAGAGATAGAGTTGACATTGAGGTACTTTGTAACCAACTACATTAAAAGAGGTATGTTTTTACGCAAAAAGTATTATAAGTCGGAAAAATGTCTGCCCTTTGAAAGTTGTCTGTGTCTGAGTCGGAAAGCTAATAAAATATATAGGACAATCTAACAAAATAAGAAGCCATCGGCAAACTCCTTTCAGGTTTTTAAAATCCGTTAAAAATCCAACCATCTTAACAATTTTCGTTTTTTTTATAAAATAAATTGATAGTAGTTATCATTTTTATTAAAGAAATAGAAATGGCTGATATAAAAGGTGAATTATTTAGAAGCAAAAGTTAAGTGAGTGTATAACAGTTATCCTCTCAATATGACAGTCGGGTCATGTACGTTTGGCCGATTTGACGTAGGTCGAGCGTGGTTCACCTCGATTAGGACAGCCCAACCGTATTTGATTATACCTATCACACTTAGACATTGTTATGATACCAAAGTGAATATAAAATAAGCTAATACCCAAAACTAGTCTATTAATTTACATTATTCATTGTTTGCACTAGGCAGAACTTCATCCATGTTAATATTATGAATGGGAAAGTGGGCAAGACGGAGCGACCGATTTTCTAAGTGATGTAGAAGGGGGGTTGATGGTACTTTTAGTCTCTTTCTAAATCCCCAAAATAGGGAGTGGAAGTTTGCATAACAAAATCGTGGATTTCAGTTCTTTTTAGAAATCTGCCCCCGACCATTTAAAATAGGGGCGTAATTTCATATGAGACTTTTCGCAGTTTTCAATGTAGGAAGCAACATAATTGGTACACAGACATTTTGTTACTAACGAACAATGCCTGCATTATTTTTTTGAAAATCTTCCTCCAGTCCCCAAAATAGGGGATGGACATTTGTCTGACTCTTCATTCTATTCCACATGGCAAAATATATAATATCTACAGTAGCGTATTAAAATAATATTGTCTCAAGTTATTCCGAATTTAATGTGAGTAAAGTCGTGAGTAGAAGCTAGTATTCTAAGGTAAAGCGAACTTGACAGTGGTTTTGTATAACATCCCGATTTCACGACTATTCACATGACGTATGTGGGTGCATATGTAATGAGCTTAACGATATTTATTTATTTTCAACTACCAAATCGTTAGTGTACATTACAAGGGTGGTGGGAAAAGTCTCAAGAATCAGCGTGTTTGTTTGAGAGAGCAATTAGGGAACGTGTAGGAAGCTAGGCAAGTATGAGTTTTTCCCCGTGTGGGTCTGGGTCCTTTGTGTAAAAAAAGACCAACTGCCTTCCCATCATGTCTCGTAAGCGGTGAGCATAGGTTAACTGGGTCACTATCAACATGACTACAGGTAGTAGAGTGCTGTGCACCAATTCGCCCGGGTCCCTACCCGTGGATCCCTATCCATCGCCTCATCTGTTCTTGCCGCCACAATGCCATCGTCGTGTTCCGGTTTGGAGGGTAGGGTAGCTAGTACACTTGCACATAAGGTCTAACAACCCGACCACAGGGTGGCGGCGCACCTATATCATTTATGGTATTTATAGGCCACGGTTATCTCTTACCATCAGGAGAGCCGTGTGCCTGTTCGCTGTTTTATACCATAAAAAATGCAGGAAGTGTGGCTCTTGGAATTCGATACACTCTGCCTACCGCAGTAGAGACTTGGCGTGAAGATATCTATATGTATAATCTTAACATTATATTACACGGAAGACGGACTAAAAGTGTTCCAACAAAGGGAACTAGAAAGTTATATTTCACCTATGATGCTATAATTTTGTTGAACAAAAACTTTGCTTTTAGATAAAACTTTATAATCTACAGAATAATCGATCTGACCCAGTTTTGTAACGAAGATAGTTTACGTACACTACAAAAATAAAAGTAGTTTCTGTATTAAAATATAATTAAGGCGTTAAGCGCATTAATCCTAGATTATTTATGAGATTGGGCAACAGACAGACAGATATCCTGATAAGAAATACATGTCACATACTATGAACAATAAAGATGTTTAATACGTTGCCAATTTAGATGATCGTCTGTGACCTACTGGTACGCACTTCGGGCTTCTATTTCGGTTGTCCTTGTTCGAACATTACATTTTGAGTATATTTTCTGAATGCTCTTAAGGTGAAGAAAAACATCGTGAGGAAACCCGAGATTTGTGCCTTGCCACCCGGCACTTCATGAGACCAAATATCGTCAATTTTTGTTTATTTTGTAGGTAAGGAATCTTACACTCAAAACAAGTCGTAAAAACATTTTTAAAATCAAAATAATTTAACATTGAAAATAAACAACAAGAGATGTGGATACAAATGAATAAGGTAAAAAGTATAGCCATCGAGTTTTACATCCTTGTAAACAGGGAAAAACAAAATTTTAAAATTTATTACTATAAGAGGTCAATATTTAAGATTATTATAATATTAGGATACAAATATGAATAATTAATTATTAATATCAAAATTTGTAAATATCAAAATGTCAGAATACGTAAGATGTTAATAATAAATAAATTTAATTATATAATTATATCTTATAAATTTTTGGAATCAGGATCAGATACTGGACACGCTCTTTCAATATGTCACTCGACTTACCAGTCACCCTGTATAAGGGGCCGTCCATTAATCACGTGATGTATGCTTTTTGGCATCTTAAAATCTTAAATCCCTGGTGTAATAGTGGGGTTTAAAACTACCCCTACCTCCACTTTGCTTTTCAGTTAAATATCGCGCGTTTGCCGAAAGAATAAATACACGTGATATATTACTAGTTACTTCCCCCCTTTATTTTATTACATGGTACGCGGCTCAGCAGAAAATAACGTTTGTTGTATGGGAGTCCCCATAAAAAATAACTATTTTGTTTTTAGTTTCGTTATAGCGGTAACAGAAACACATCATCTGTAAGATACTCCACCTCCAAGTGTTGCATCCTGGTGATAGAGAGACGAACAGCAAAGTCTTAACAATAGGATCTCCTTTTAAGCCCTTATGGTACGTGTATTTTTTAATTTTTAATTTAGTCATAAACACTAGATTTGCACAATTAATGCGTAGTTTTAGTCAGATAGTAGTTATTGTAAATATTCCCTGCTACCGGCGATGGAGCCTAAATGCTTGCCTGGAATCTAGTTCTATCCCATTGCCCAATGTTCGCAGTTGGATTGCATTACATTAGATCTTGCTTGCATTCCGACCGGCGAGATACAACTGGGTGAACCTACAATTATAGGGGAATATAGTTCATTACGTGGGATCTAGAAAGTAAGACAAGCTGTAACTTACGTCTACAAATAAAATTGGAGTGTCTATATGTAATATTAAAATAACCGCTTTTTACTAAATGCATATGTATGATTAGAAGGTATATATAGCAAAATAATATTTTTTAGAATTTTCGTCTGTCTATTTGTTCCCGCTAACCTCTAAAATGAACTTATCGACAATTAAAAAAAAAGATACGACTATAAAACCTCTATTTTACAATTTTCGCCTCAATGCAGGTTTTTAAACATGTGTATGGCTTTTATAAAACGAACAATTTTAGCTTTAAAAGCGATTATAAAATATTTTTTTGCTAGTTGGGTAGTCACCGCTTGACTATAAAGGGCGATCAAAATATCTATGGTACCAAAGAAATATTTTTGCTTATTTCTAAAAGAACTAAAATCTAAAAACGTACCTCTGTACTATCACGAACTTGAAGTAAAACAGGTTTAAATATAATAATATTAACGAGAATGTTGTGAAATTTCGAAACAACAGTTTTCTGTTGACAGTGGGTAGCTCGGATCAGATAATTTTATTGGGGTACTGACAAGCTTGGCGCTGTCGGTGTGACGCAGGTCAGCTTAAAGAAGGTCCAGTTAGAGCAAACAATTGTATAAAGAGGAAACGTGACTCATACATACGTTTTGTTCTGACCAACGTTTGATTAAAGTCTATTACATTTGAGATGTCCCTCAACCATCTTGACAGCTGATTAAAAGATAAGGTAGAAAAGACAATATAAACTTATAACAGTATATTTCATCACTAGGGTAGTAAAATAAGAAAAATATTATCTTGTTATTGATGACAAACATGTGATCTGAGGCTTTTTCTCTGCTCGAAGGAGTCAGAAAGTGGTAATTTTGTTTAGCGCAGCGAGAGAAATTGAATCATTTTCCGCCTGTAGATTACAAATAATACATTTCATCCCTAGGGCAATTAAATAAGAAAAGTTTCAGATCTCATCTATTTGTCATTGACAAACATGTGATCTGAGGATTCTGAAGCTTATACTATTTCTACTCTCTGAGCGGAAACTAGCTATTTTTCTCTCGTTGCGCTAAACAATGTTGCCACTGTACGACACTGTCGAGCAGAAACTCACAACTTGGGCAGTAAAAAATAAAACTTCTGATTATATCTAAGACTTTTATAATGTTCCAGGGATGAAATATATCACAAACATTATCGATGGTAATACATTCAAACTCATATTTGAATAATTAAAATGCCTCTACCGTTAATATCAATCGCCTCTGGTCGAGCGATGCGCGAGGTCTTTAGTACAATTCTCGGAAATCCGAATTCTTTTACGACTTTTTTAATTTATCTAAAAAACAAAAGTTTGTCTGTGATAAGATTTGTATCCGATATAACGAACGACTTGCCATCTGTCATATTATAGGAGCTAATATCGTCGGCTAATCGTGGGTGCATAAGTATACCCTACCGCTTATTATATATTTTAAATACTAAAAAATATCGACATATCCAAACCCCCCAAACGATAGGCACAGGTACATTGTTTAGCCAACAATTATATTAATAAACATTAATAGACATCAATAAATAATTTATACACATTTTTTATCCTAATATTAAATTTATTTGTTATTGACATCTTGCATATTTAAACATTTTGATATCTAAAAATTTTGACATTACTAAATAATTGATACTTATATAATTTTTATGATACTATTAAGGACCATTTTTCTTTTTAAGCAATACCCGTCGTCATTGTTTGAGGCCTAAAATTAAAAAAATATAATTCGATTTCCGGGCAGTTTCTTATATTTTTTTAGTACATCTGAAAAGCATAACTTTGTCTAAGATTTGCGCCCGATATAGTGACGCATTTGCTAACTGTGACATTCTGGGGCTTAATATCGTCGGATGATCATGGGTGCATTTGTACTTCTTCTTAACCGTACTTTACTGATGACCCGTTTTTTATTTTAAAAAGAGATGTAGTGCAAACTTATCAAATTCACTCAATGGTTAGTATAGTTTGTATTTATAATACTCAATCGAAAACTGTAATAAATATTGTACAGAGGCTAGACGAAAACTGAATATAATCAATATTTCAAAGCTCTTTGAAAGTGATAGGTGTCTTTCGCAGACTGGCTTAAAGTCAGGGAACGTGACGGAACTTCAACTGTATCAAACGTGCCTCTGCACTGAGTTACGCGAATGATAGTGTTAACGAGATTGTCTAGCAACTGTATTTTACTTAAGTATATGTTTAGCTTTCATACTGCCATTGCCACTGCCTTCACGATACATTGTATCTTTATGCATTCGTGACATGCAATGCCTATTAATCATAATTTATTTATATCTAAATTTTCTAGTTACAAAGAAAGATAACCAGCTGTGAAACTAATAACTAAGACGTGACATTTTTCTTGTTTTAGTTCTTTGTGTAGAATATATCATCTGATTCCCGGTTTGTATTATTCTTTTATAAAATATTATATCATCTCGGTGAACTTATATAATTAATGAAATAGACTAACCTATTCTGGACAAAGACAAATTTAATAACAAAAAATAATTGAAATTAGTCAGTTAAATTTGTTTTTTTTTATATATTGAATATTTAATTAAAATATGACAATAAATTTAGATATTTAAAATTGCATGTCCTTAAAATAAAAAAATTAAAAGCCTATAATCCTCGAAGGGGTAGGCGAAGGCGTGCTATATATATCGTATATCCACGACTCGTAAGTCCAGTAGATAAATTAGAACTCCCACTATTAGCCAAGGTACTAGAGCCTATGACGTAATAGGTGGCAAGTCTATCGCCACGGACAATGTCCGGGATTGGAATGTGCCCAAAAAACATGTAATACAAAAATTTTTGTAATTTTATAAAACTTTCATTATTTTGTGTATTCGTAATTATTTTGAATATGAGTTATGTAAATTTAAGCACCGTACTATCCTCATAATGTACTCGTTGTAATAAACTCTGTCGGCCTTAGACAATGTTACGTTTTATGATATCCTTCATTAAAATGGCGACGGCAATATTAAATACGTGCCGGTTAAAAGAATTCATTATTAAATACCTTCAGTGCAAGTGCCAGAGTTGATGCTAAGTAGGATTTAAGACGCTTTACGTGCTTGTTTGTGAAAGGGGAGTAATGTTTCTAGAGATTTATGGCAATTTGGAGGCCGAGCTCGAAAAAACTACGGTGCTGTTTTATCATAAGTAACTGAATTGCCGGAGTTTTTGTTAAACCTCTTATTATGAGTTTGTAACTTTGAAAAATGAACAAATTCTCAGCATACTCTTGGTAAAAACTATCACAATTCCACCAAAACAAAACACTATCTAAAAACAAATAACTTTGAAATCAAAATGTATTTATTTTAATTTCGAATTCCGCGCCAATTCACAGATAACTAAATTTGAAAATACATTTAAACAAATATATTGAAGTTAGAATAAATTTATTTGAATTTCGAATTTCACACAAGTTCACAGATAATTATTAAATTTGAAAATGCTTATTATAAAATCTTCAATTTAATAGTAAGGACCTATTTATTAATAAAAAAATTAGAAGTGTAAATATTATTGCTAAATATATAGTCCTTAATTTGTATCCGTAAGAATAACGTAAGAAGATAACATAACAAACACTTGATATAATGAACTATTACAAAAATCATAAATAAATAATATTTCTTTTTAATTTTTTATGTCTGTGTCTTTGGTACACAAAATCATTACAGAAAGTCCAGAAAGAAAAAAAAGGAAATGAATAATCGTTTCACAGCAGGTATTTATTAACCTGTTTTTTTTCTAGATCCCAATTTTTATAACACTACTTTACATATGAACAAGACGGAAAGAGTTATTTTTGATTTGATTCAATCATTCACAGTTGACACAATTGATACAATCTTTCACAGTATCACTCGATTTACACACAAACGATCACCAAGCGGATGTAATGACTGACTAAATTAGTTTATTTCCTCTACATTTTAGCTCGCGCCGTTGTCACAAATTGTCGGCAAGGTAAATGCCGACTATTAAGGAAATACAACAATCCAGCCAGCCCTTACCCTACATTACTGCGCAATCTTACTCCAGCTAAATTATAAGCAACACCTTCTTATGTCGTGTCCGAAGGCAGTAACACGTACTTGATTCGAGCAAGTCATAACTGAGCGGATGCCGACTCTGCGTTTATGTTTCATGCATTTAAAGCGAATTCGACTCACAATTGCAAACGTAATAGGTACAGAGCATGAGCTAGCTTTTAGACGTGAATTTTCTTCGTTGGGTGTATTTTTAATCCCCGATGAAAATAGGGATGTTATAAGTGTGACATGTTTGTGTGTTGCTGTCTCTAGCTATGTAGCTTCTAAATGAATGGATCGATTGTAATGCGGTTTTTCGTTAGAAAGCTAATAATCTAGACGGTTTTTACGTACATGCGTTCAAGGTCAACAGTCATTTTTAGCTGCGGAAGAGAAAGATTTATTATTAAATTAATTATAATTTTAAATATAATATTATTTAATTATATTATTATAATTTTATTGGTTATTTGAAATATTTACATGTGGCATTGAGCTCGCCTGATGTTGGAGCTCGAAGGTAGGAGATCTCACTATCTATATGAATCTATAGTTTAGAGGGTTTCTTACAATTTTTGAAGTGTTTTGAAATTTTTTTTAGAGAGAAAACCAAAACAACCTGGTGGTTTACTCCAACGTAATATTTCATAATTGCTTACGAATTACCAAGGATTGAGTGACGCTTAAAAATCTTTTATATAAGGTTCTTTATATTTTAGAGGATGCAGCACACGAAAATATTACTATTAGTATATATGGAATTATTACTATTAGTACTTATCTCGGAGTAAATCATTTATAATTAATCTTAAGTATACTTTATTTTTAAAAATGATAGAATATTTTAAAAAGGAGAAGGGCATGTTATTAAATTTCTTATATATGGCATTCATAAAGAGAGTGATTATGATCTGATATGTTTGTAGATTTTGAAATTAGTAAAAACTTCTCAATAGAACCGTTTCCATGATCAATTTGAAATAAAATATATTTCTTTCATTCCTCACTTTAAGGTTAACAAAGTTTTGTAATGCTTCTCTGTTTATTAGTTAATTATGAAAAAACTTCCATTGAACCTTGTTGAACAATGATTGAGATTCCATTTAATATCTAAATCATGTTTCCAATCAATTTAATGTATCTTTAAATAAAAGAAACTAAAAGTAACACGAACTAAAATACGTAGTGTTTTCTATTTTTCTATAATTAAATCTAGTAATCTATACAAATAAATAAAATTGGTCTGTCTCTCTATCTGTTAGTCTGTCTATCTGTTTGTACCCGCTAATCTCTGAAACAATTGAACCTATTTTGATGGGACTTTCACGGGCAGACAGCTATAGTAATAAATAATTGCTTAGGCTGATTTTATTTTAGAAAGTTTGAATAATTAAATAAAAACGCGAACGAAGTCGCGGGAGCAGCATGTCTTATAATAAAATTAAATTATATAGTTTAAGAGTTTGGTACGAATGAAATTTCATTCGTATTGTTCGCTACAAAGCAGTGGAATCACAAATAAAGAACTGCCACCGACCCCGGCGCTAAGGAGCCACGAGCAAATTTACAATTCTCTATGTTGGTTCGGTTCCACCGGACAAATGCTAACTAAAACTCTTTCCGTAAGTCGCAGTGCTACACTGAATTCAAATGTCGTAAACAAACAACATACACATGCAATCGCGTGGCTATATTCGACTATTTTCGTATTTTGTTTATCAATCACCCGCCTCCGTTCTTTTGGAAATAGTTTATATGAATATTTAAAACAGTAAAAAGTTTGTTTATGGCCAGGTGCATTGAAATGTTTTGTTTATTTTGGATTTGTAAGAAAGTTTTATTGCTAATGTAAGTTTTACCACTGCAAGCTGAATTTGAAAGTGTTTTAATTAAGCTGAATTAGACAAACTATCTAGTGGAGATTCTGATGGTAAGATAAAGTAGAAGCTTGGAAATGCAGCAGATAAGCTAGACTTCCGTGAAATGAAAAAAAAAGATAAATAATAGCTTAGGAGAGAGAAAGAGAGGTCTAGGAATAACAAGCCCCAAATACATGGTATTGCTGGCTCACGTTAGACTGGTCAATCTGTCTTTCTGCGATTTTGTGGAATTGACAAAGCCTAAACAAATCGGCTTTATGAGAGTGAGATAGTTGTCACTATGAGAATGAGATAGATGTATAATATTGGGGAGTATCTGCCAATAAAAGTCTCGTAAAAATCAGTCCAGCGGTTCCAGAGATTAATCAAAACAAACAGACCATTTTGGTATATGTACCGTGCATACATATTATGCATTTAGTAAAAAATGAAAACAGACACTCTAATTTTAATAATTAAATGATTGTGCCTGCGACTCCGTCCGTTTTAGAATTTAACTAAATAAAAGTAGCCTAAGCTAGTCCTTGTTACATCAGCTGTCTACCAGTGAAAGCCCTTTCAAAATTGGTCCAGCTATTTCAGAGATTAGCGGGAACAAACTGACAGACAGACTGACAAAAATGGAAAAAAATGTTATAAAAAGTGTTATTTTGGTATATGTATCTTCTAAACATAGATGCGTATTTATGAAACGGTTGTTATTTTAATATTACATACAAATACTCAAATGATAATAATATTTGTATAGATGTAGATTACGATCAAGAAAAATGTCTCATAGTCTATCTCAGCGTTGCATTTTAAAAATAAACTGTACAATATGCTTAGTCAAAGCCTTCACGAAACCGCGTTGAGCGCAATGCACTTTTAGATATAAAACAAAAAGCAATTTTACGGGTTGCCAGCAGGAGAATAACAACAGCGCGGCGGGAGGCAAGGCAGGTGCTACATGAAATTGATTTGCGCAGCGTCAATCTCACTCGCTGTTCGCGCTCCGATTGATGACACTCGCTCGTCTACTTCTGCATACACATATTTTAAATTTCCTCACACGTTCGAATTTTAAATGTGTGGAACTGTTTCGATCTTATGCATAGTTGATTACTTTATTAATGTGGTCTTCTAGGGACATGTCAAGACCTTTAACCATGATGCCTCTTCTTCAGGTCTTAGCCTGTTTCATAAGGACAAAAGAAAGGAAAAAAAAACTAAGTGTATAAGATTCGATATTGGATTACGGAAGGGCCTGATGAAAAGACGTTAGGGACCAATACAATTCCGGGCGTC
>DVZL01005975.1:0-11678 GCA_018236625.1 Lasaia peninsularis
AGCCTCAGGTTGGCAACGCACCATTTCCACCTTTGGTGTCTATAGGCGACGTGTATTTCTTACCATCAGTAAATCCGCCTGCTTGTTTGCCTTCCAATATCATAAAAAAATAGATACAAGAATTTTACATTTTATATTTCGACTCGGAAATACACAAACGGGATGCGTTTGTGTATTTCCGAGTCGAACCCGATTATCAGCCATTGCGAAATACCAAAATCATTGTGCGAGTATTTGAATGAAAAGTTTTTAGTGTTCCGTAACCAAAGGGTAAAAGCGAATCTGTCTGTCTGTTTGTCACCAGGCTGTTTCTCATGAACGGTAGTAGATATACAGTTGATATTAAAAACATAGTAGGTGTGATTTTTTTGCCGTTTTTATTATTTTTTTCGCGCAATTTTGACTCGCACTAGGCCAGACGGAATATAAAATACTTAAATACTTATTTAGGTATTTTTGTTTTTTATACATTTCTAATTTGAATCACAAAAGTCGCACTCGCTACCGCTATTATATAAACACTAACCTTACGATTTCAATTAACAACGAACAAACATACAAATTGTTTATCATTAAATGATCGTTAATCACTTTACTTCTAATGGTTAAATATTAGATTCCAATTTGCCGTGTTTGTACCAAATATTAGGATAAATTGATGATGGCGTACAGTTGAGATTTGCTCGTCAATTTGAATGTGTAATTGAAATAACAAACTTCCATAATAGTGAGATAGACGATGCAATCATATTTACAGTTTGCTCTAATGTTACTGCTTTCTGCCCTTGTAAAAATCCCAAAGCAATTTGTTTTTTATTGGGATAATACAGTGAAAAAGCACACGACTCTTCTGATGGTATAGACACCATAGTTGTTGTAGGTGCGTCGCTGTCCTTTGGCCGGGCTGTTAGGTCTGATGTGCAAGTCTACCGGCTACCCTACCTTCCGAACCGGAATACGACAATGTCGTTACGGCGACAGGAATAGGTAGGGTGGTAAATCCCTACGTGGCCGAGTTGCTGTATAGCACTCTAACAGTGGTCTTGTTGGAAATGACCCAGTTAACCTATGCTCGCCTCTTATAAGCTGCCTGGCATGAAGGCAGTTGGTATATTCTACACAGAGGATTATGAATGTTAATCAACGACAGTAATCTATATAGATATACCACATAGATATAATTTGTATTCATAACACAAATGATACCCATGTCGGGAATTGAACTGAAGCCTCGCGGATGGTCGATGGCGTTCAGAGAGTAGGGTAACTGTCCGACTAACAGGTATGAGTGCAGCCAGTCCTATGTATCACGAAACAGTTTTTCAAAAAACATAATATAATTCAACGTAAAAAATGATAAAAATAAACTTTAAACGAGTTTTGATTAGTCGGTTCGGAAAAACTTAATATCATCGCGAATATCTTTAACTTGCTGCCCGACCCGGCTTCGCACGGTTAGTTCGTAGGCATAATGATAATAATAACAGCGCCACCTACCGGGTCCAACTGTATTTTAAACCATACAGGAAACCATCGCAAAATCCGTATAAAATTTAAACCATTTAGAAGTTATGTGAAATAGATAAGTACGAAAAGATAATTCTTACTACCCGTTCTCCCATCACCCGTTTTTCCGTAGAAATTAAGCATTTTCCCTCGGTAAAAAGTAACCTATGTTCATTGTATGTACATTAAGGATAATGTCATTCTCTAATGGTAAAGGAATTTTTCAAATCGTTCCATTAGTTTCGGAGCCTACTCAATACAAACAAGCAATCAAATCTTTCCTTTTTATAATATTAGTATGGATTATTGAACTAATTATCTGATTTGGTAGTATTCCTATCTGTTTACTATTCCTACGTTTACCCTACCTTTGGGTAAGTTAATGGAAATTTGTTTTAGGGTACCGTACCCAAAAAGCTAAAAACGGAACCCTATTATGAAGACTCCGCTGTCCGTCACCAGGCTGTATCTTGTGAACCGTGATAGCTACACAGTTAAAATTTTAGGTACCCCCATACAACAAACTTGATTTTTTCACCCTTTTTATAGATAATAGTACGGAACTTTCGTGCGCTAATCCGACTCGCACTTGGCCGGGTTTTTTTTAAATCACCGTATGTTTCTCCTTTATCTGTAACTGTTTTGTTTCCTTAGATGAATAGGTTGTCTGGTAAAGTAGAGTAGATTTTGTTTGGCGATATGGCTTTTATGATATACAAATTATAAATTTTGTCGCTAATAGTAGTCAAATAGTTTTTCTGGTACTCGTTTCAAGGTTTGATTATGCATAAAGAGTTCATTCATTCATTTATTCCATTCCATTTATTCATTTATTTCGTTCATTCATTCTAAGTTTAAGTGAGTTTCCGAGAATTCACAGATCAGACACTATCTGGGAATTCTAGTGAATTCACTAAGCGCTGTGAGCTAAATTTCTGAAACACAGAATAACGTTATTCAAATGACATATGGCTTTCAATATTATGATATATTTTATTCTAAATAACGAATGTAGCTGCTATAGGTACGTGGGGAGGCCTAAGGTGACATTCCATGACCAAATTGCTCATATGCTATGCGGAATCGGCGTGGTTCTGCCTACCCCGCAAGTTATTAGGCGTGTTGATATATATTTTTAATAAGTTGTACTTTACTAGCAATAATTTAAGCGCTGTAAAACTGCAAAAGAAACAAAATGCAGAAACAGAATGCGGCCATCTTTTTTAAGTGTTAGAGTTAATCTTTGGAATTGATTTCAAAAAATATATTGAAGTAGGGAATGAAAGTTTGTATTATGGAATAATCTAACAACACGCCCATATTTCTGATGGGTTGAGCAGAGTTACATACTGATGCACACATTATTATACCGATGATATTTGGTCCCGTGCTGTGACAGGTGACAATCTCAGTAATATTTACCTATTAAAGAACAATGTTCAATCCGTGCTAATATTATAAATGCGAAAGTAACTCTGTCTGTCTTTTACGCTTTCACGCCTAAACCGCTGAACCGATTTCGATGAAATTTAGTGCAAAGATAGAGTTAACCTTGAGGAAGGACACAGGCTACTTTTTAACCGACTACTGTAAAAGAGGGTATGTTTTTACGCAATAAGTATTTTAAGTCGGGAAAAAAGCTCTTTGAACCGGAACACGACAATGTCATTATAGTGGCAAAAAAGGGATGCTTCAAAGCACTTTATCACCAGTGGTAACGTCGGTAGTGACCCAGTCAACCTATGCTCGCCTCTTACGAGCTGCCTGGTAGGTCAGTTGGTATATTCTACACGAATTTTGGACGAAATTCAGTTTCAGTTTGTTAGTGTCAGGTGTAAAGTCGCAGGAAATAGATAGTTTAATAACGTTGAAGTCATTACAAACGTTGCAATGTCGCTAGAGCTTTATTCCATTCCTCCCTACTTAGTAACCTCTCGTATATGTCAAGCGTCTCACTCATTAACGTAGACGTCTCTCGCCATTACACACGACACCATTACACACGAGACCATTACACCGGCGTTACACTTAACACTGTATTATTACACCTGAAGTATATTTAACTAGTGCCTAAACACACCCTGTATATAATTTATTCTATAGTAGCTGTTGCACGTGACTCTATTAGCAATTATGTTATTATCACACAAACTATACACGTCATCTATACGTCGTTGCGATAGGTTGTGGTTCAAATATATTATAATTATTAATTTCTACACGAAATGTTTATTAAAAATTGTCTAAGATGCAGGAAAAATATCACTAAAAAATTGCCTGCCCTGGAGTGTAGCAGATGCGATAATGTGGTGCATGCTGACCCGGTATGTGTTAAATTATCTAATAAGCAGCTTATTACTGTAAAAAAATCACCCGGCATTGAGTGGAGTTGCGAAGATTGTTAAAAAATTTTATAAATGTAATGTAAATGTATGTCTAAAATCCGAAGAGTAGGATAGCCGGTAGACTTGCACACTAGGACTAACACCCCGGCCACAGGACAGCGACGCACCTATAAATTCTATGGTGTCTATAGGCCACGGTTGTCTCTTACCATAAGGAGAGCCATGTACTTGTTCGCTTCTCAATTCCATAAAAAAGTCTATTATATGATAATCAGGCGGTTCGTTGACAAAATACATAAGTTGTTCCAATACCTGAACCGTAACATTCAAGCACCCTGTATATCATTATATTCTCTTTTGAAACATACTGAATATAGCAGTTTCGAATTGCTATGTAACTTCAAAATTAAACAAAGGTAATATTCATGCCCTGAATTTCAAAGCGAGTTGAAGTGTTGTAATAAACGAACGCACCGGCTGACTCATCAACGAGCCAATTATTAACGGAATTCGAATGCAAAATGTAACGGGAAAAATCAGCCAAGTGCGAGTCGGACTCGCGAAAGACGAGTTCCGTAACATTTTTTTAAAAACTGCAACGTTTTAATAAGTGAGGAAATTGAACTATTTAATTTTAGAGGATGTATAAAATCTACCTTATTAATATGCAATAGATAAATCAGGATTGTTGTATGTATGGAAGCTCCGTTGAATATTAAAGTTATTCTGTTTTTTTTAGTATTTGTTGTTATATAAATTGAAAATTATTACGCGTGGAAATTTTAACTATCTAGCAGTTACAGTTCAGGAAATACCTACAACTTCATAACAGACAGATGGACAGGCAAACGGACCACAGTCTTAGTACTGAGGTCCGGTTTTCACCTTTTGGGTACGGTATCCTAAAAATACCAATTCATTGAATTTCCATAGCTAAATTTAAATCATTAATTGAGTAACAATATCAATAAATCATTTGACGTTGGGAGGTAACGACTCCATCGCTCGCTGACAGAAACCTATTAATTTAGTTTAGGCTGATTCCCCTTGTGGGAAAAAATGCGTAAATTTACTACCGGATAGAAACGCAGTCACTAACTGAAAAGATCCGGGGAAAGAAGCTCAGCACATGTATTTTTTTTCTAAATACTTTATACAGCCTTAAAAGATATTAGAAAGATAAGCAATTAATCCCAAGCATTTTTATCATCTACATATTCTGCAATATTATACGAACCTAAATTATACAAATAATAATCACATATTTGGTTGAAATGAAAACAATTTATTTGCCGAATACGTCTGTTAAAAAGTTGTTTCAAAAAAGTATTTAATTATACCAACATATTCTACAAAATGTGTGCAAATATTTTGACGAATGATGTATAATTACTTATTTATTCATTCATAATATAGTATACATTATGTACTTATTATTTTATTATTTATAAACATTTATTTACATCGGAGTTATGTTATCCCACTAACCATAAACTACCACCGTTTATGGTAGACCAAACGTAATCGGTATCTGATTTTGGCGAGTGAGATCCTAGATTTGATTCCCGGGTAGAGAAACTTGTGCTATTATTTTAACATTGCCTGAAACTGGATTTATGCGAAATACGGCGACGGACTTACCACCTATCACATCATGGGACCTAATATTGTCGGCTAATTGTGGTTGTCCTTAGTTAACCCTTCAGGTAATTTTTATTCATCATAACAAAGATACGCACAAAACACTCGCAACTCTCGTGGTTGCCGAGTAAAAAACATATCTAACATCTTAGAAGTCAGTTAAAAGTAGATAATCGCACATTTTCCAGATTTCCTCTGTGTGGAAAAATAGTAATTTTAGACTTTTTTACAAAGCGCTTTAAATAGACTGCTGTCCTTGTGCCTAATGAGGCTGGAGTAAAAACGAGCGGCCTCCGATCAGGGGCCAGGGCTGACACTTCGGGATTAGAATTCTATATCTGGGTTAGAAGGGGCTTTTTGTAGTTGGAAACATCCATTTGAAATGTGTCCAACAAAACGCCAAAGTTAGCAATGTTCTAACTAAATATATAATTTACATATAGTTCCTAGAAAGTCTATGAAATTCCTAAATGCTTCTGGATATTTTTGAAGATAATTATTTCACAAATTTCAGGAACTCAGCACCATATCCTAACAGTACTAGAAAATATTTGAGTGAACATATATCGGCCCGATATGGGCGGATGCGTATAGTTCTCTCTGTCTATATCTATTCTCTAAGCATAGATGTATTAGCAGTAAATTAAAATAAAATTATTTTATGTTAAAATTATCATTTTTGTTATAATTATCATTTTATATTAAAAATATCATTTTATGTTAAAATTTTGCACGTTTTCTAAATACTTTCGGAATTCAAGTCGTCTGTCCATTTGTCTGTCTGTCCGTCTATCTGTCCGTCTATCCGTCTGTCCGTCTGTCCGTCTGTCCGTCTGTTCGTCTGTTCGTCTGTTCGTCTGTCCGTCTGTCCGTCTGTCCGTCTGTCCGTCTGTCCGTCTGTCTGTGGTCTTCCTTTTTTTGATGCTATGTTATTCAGGAAAAATTAATCCTGACTGTGAAGCCTTTCGATCGGTATGATAAATAGTTATAGGGTATTTTTTTTCTCGTGTAGTAAAATAACGTCTTATTTTAGGAAAATGTTCGGTCCGTAATATTTAAGGTACTTCCCCTCCATGTGGCACAGCCGTGGGACGCCCTGTATATAGATGGTACGGAACCTTTCGCGCGAGTCCAAATTACACTTAACAGATTTTTATTCAAGTGGAGAGTTATTAGTTTTAAATTTTGCTACTGTTCCAATTCAAATTTGCGGTTCCTCAAAGAGTTTCGGGGCAATTTTTTTCTGAAACATAGACAAAGCCGTGCGCGATAACTAGTTAATATATTTAACATTGCACATTATAAGGATGGACTGAGGGACGAAATAATGGACGCAAACGACTCAGTAATAACATGGCGATTTAAGTTTCCGGTCACTTGGGGACCCGTAACAAAATATTAAAACCATTTTTTTATTCCACTTAATTTTAACATTTAAGTTAAGACAGTGTTGACCGAGAGGTTAGCGGGTTCATTGAAACCGCCCATTGCTTATCATCAAACCCCAGGTTCGATAAAAGTATTTTAACCTTTGATAGAAAAAGAGGTGATAAGTTTAACGTATGTGTGTGTTGGTGGCATCTTAGCTCCAAACAAATGGACAGATCGTAATGCGGTTTTTTTGTTTGAAAGCTAACATAAACAAGATAGTTTTTATCTACGAATATTTATGGAAATATGTTCAGCTGTTCCAGCTCATTTGTTAGCTGTGGAACAAATACCTTTGGTACTTTCAAACGATTGGAATACCTAACAGTTGAAACATATGTTACGTTACCACTGAACTGGTGTAATGACTGAATGATGATGAAGCTTGAAGGTAGGAGATCCTAGAAACTCAAGTGGTAATCCCATAAAAATAGCTAGTAGTAGTAAACCAAGTGTATAACCAAGTGTATAAGTAGTAACTTAATAACTCCACAGTAAGTTACTACTTACTTATCTCCGAACCCATCGCCAGCGTATTTAAGTTACTTAGTTTACTCCGGCAATTCATTAAAAAATATTATAGACAAATAGCTTCAACTTTCAAGGTTTAATCTGTTTCTTTTTTGAGATTTACTGAAATCCGAAAAAAATGTATTCATTAAATAGGTACCATAGGTACTAGTAATTATTTAAATTGCACTTTTGCAATTTTCATAATGACGAGTGGCGGCATTCTGATGCGGATGTAAATTTTAGAATTATAATATAGACACGCCAAAAGAACCGTTTACAACTCCTATGTAAAGTAAAATACGTATTTTCTATTACTTTTTATTCATTCGATAATTGCATAGCCAGTGCCAGTGTTTTATTATAAATACGGAACCCCCAAGGTTCAGTCCCAAATTACTTGAACGTTTTTATTATCCACAATAACTCGCGACCATTTAAGCTTGAAATACTGAAAAAGGACCTGAGATTTATTGTTTCAAGAGTTCTTTATTTTTACCGACAATTTTCCAGCCCGAAGCCGAGAGCCGGAGGGACCGTTTTCCAATGTTATATTTTAGTTCCATGTATTCCTAATGTGATTTATTTAGTTGGAATTGTGTAAGTCCATAAATACCACAGAGGGACTTGGAAAGTCGGCTTTAAATTTATTTTATAGCCCAATTTTGCTCTCAAAGTCGGATTATAGTTTTTTTATCATATTAAAAAACATGCGGTATTTTTGCTTTATAAAAGCAACTACTCGTACCAATGACGTGTCTAACTGATGTTCAATTTTTAATTGTTTTTATGGTGAAAAAATTAAAATGAAATGAAATATTTATTTGAAACTAAAACATTATACGATTATAACAGATCGCAACGATAATAACCGCATTAGTTAGAGACTGTGTCGCAGTTATTAACGCCACCTCCGGAGAACAAACAAAATTGTTTCAAAAAGGAAATATAATAATATTGACTAATATAACAATAGTAAAAGTTGCATGTATGTAAGTGTGTGCGTGTGTGTGTGTGTGTGAGTGTGTGTGTGTGTGTGTGTGTGTGTGTGTGTGTAATTATGTGCGTGTGTGTGTGTGTGTGTTTAAATGGACTTTCAGTTATACAATATCTTATACGAGGGTACCATAAAATTTATTTAATTAAAGCTTCTACATCATCATAGTTCAAGTTTAAAATAATTAAAACTAACTAATATAACTAAAGTTCAGCTAGCGTTCAGCAGAATCAAGTCTGAGTGCATATTTTTTATCTGAATTGTAGGTATTTAAAGACTTAGAATATCTTCTAGAATAAACAAATACGCTCGCATTTCTTATTAATACACATAATACATTTGAGTCATTGCCGTCAACATGATAAGTCGTCATTGTTTGGGTTTTGTCACTGGATGAAAATATGTTGGCAGTGATAGTAACAATGTCATTGATCTTTGAAAGTTGTGCGTAAGACACGTGTACATGTTTTGCTAGCTCTTCGACTACTGGGCTTACGTGCATAGTCCGAGAGCTCGTGATTGTGGGAGAGCTCTTTTATTTTAAAACTCAGGACATTATTAGTTTTGGTTTCCATGTTACATATTACTCAGTATAACAGGGATACGCAGCTGCGGCGGTCGCGGTAGATAGAAGTTCTCGTAAAAGGTGTATTACGCGACTGGATTTATGTACGATTTATACGGCACCCATTACGTATCTAGGTACTTTCTGCCTATAAACGGGTCGGTAGACAAAGACACATTTAATTGAACATTTAAACTCCAGGAAATGTTTTAAAGACTTCTTGTGTTGAGCTCTACTTTTACTCAACAGTTACAGCATGTGAAATTAATTCATATCTTTAGCCCCTTTAAAAAATTCAACGCGGCAACAAAGATATTTTATTTGAAAAAGGTAAACTCTTCTTTCAATTGCCCCTTTGGAGGAGTTGAAGTTAATATTTGTACATAATATATAATAGTACTAACATACAGAAGGCTCACTCTCTAACGCAAGTTTAGTTATAGAAAGTTATATAGAATTTGGACGGTGATCCAAATGCAAGCAAAAATGAAACTTATGAAGTAAACTTAAGGCTCAGATTGCGCTGAACGTCGCTCGATAGAATAAAAATAGCGTTTCGATGCGTCGATATAAAACGGTTGTCAATTGGGTTCAAGCTACATGTTTTTTTTATCAATATTTTTTATGCAATGAAATAGACGCCTTTCCTATTATTACCTATTGTCTATTATTTTTCTTGTAACTTGTTACCTATAATTTTTCTGTAATATCTTAATGTGCAGACAGTTTTTTTTACGACTAATGATATCAATTAATGTGAAATCACATATTCAATTCTTAGTGTTGGTATTTAGATACAGCTTTCATATTCCTCTAAGCCGAAACGTCAAAAGACGGAAGATTACTTATCTCTAAAAGTAGCAATTGCCTGACCCTCCACAGAGGGAGGGGAAGTTTTAAGCTTATCTTCCATTAAATGTGTTTTAACTTAAATGAGTATGACATTTTGTGATAACCAGTATCGGTCTATAACCCCTGACGTATAGTACGAGTTCGTATATTGATAAATATTTCAAAAGTTTATATAATCTGTAGTACGTTCTAGACGTTTGGTCTTTGGGTCACAGATAGTACACGTAGACGCATCGGACTGAGTTAGCACTAAAACTAAACATGATAGCAAACTCAATTTTTCTTTGAAAAGTTTTATAAATAACTGACGAATCCGAAAGAGTCTTCCTTCTCTTTCATTTACTTAGAAAGTTGTCTTCGTTAAAAGTTAGCTTAGTTGAATTGAAATTGTTTTATTTGTTTACATTACACTGTCTTTACATGACATTAGCCAATGCGATAACATGAACATTTTAATAAATTATATTTAAAAAAAACGAGAAGATAAATAAAATTCAACAACATTAAGTAAATATCCAATAATAATGACAAACGTTTATAGACGTTTTAGTAACATTAAATTTGAAAAGGTTTTACTCTAATACAAACAAACAAGTTTAATATTTTATATACTATTTTACTACACAATATGGACTATAAAATAAAGATATTACTGATAAAAAAAACAATTCATAATAACATTACATATAACTATAAACCTTTGCCAATTCACTCAGTGTTTCCGAATACGACAATTATAAGGAAATAAATATTAAAAGTAGATAGAACAGAATATAAAACATTTTATTTCCCATAGACGGTTTCACATAAGCGGTTTTTGTGACGCGTCTATTCAATTCAAAAATTCACCACTGGATCGAAACGCAGCCACTCACTGAGAAGATCCGGCAAAATAAACTTAGTCAGCTTGTCTTTTTCTTACTTACTAATTACATAAATTTTACATTCATTTACATATATTAAAAGAGATTGAATACTAATAATAATACTTATTGCGTAAAAACATACCCTCTTTTTTAATGTAGTCGGTTACAAAGTAGCCTATGTCCTTCCTCAAGGTCCACTCTATCTCTGTACTAAATTTCATTAAAATCAGTTCAGTGGTTTAGGCGTGAAAGCGTAACAGACAGAGTTAATTTCGCATTTATAATATTAGTACGGATTAAAGGTAAATCTTTTATATGGTTGGGCCCATATTAGCCCATGAAGGTATTACTTATTCTATGAATACGAGTAACGGTTGTTTTTGTTCCTTGTGTTTACATAGTGTATGTCACAATTTATCTTAAAAGAACCTATGTTCTTATAATCATACATTAAATTTCAAAGTTATATTGCGATGTTACTGTAAGGATGTTGATTTCTTTGATTTCTTCCCTAAGGGAGGCCCTTGGGCCTAAGTTATAAATTGCCCTTTTGGCAAAAATTATTTTGCAAAACAATACAGTAGATAGTGAACTATACTGTACGTCACGAGAAGCTAAAAAAAACAAACTTCTTCTACCAAGTACATATTTTTACTGCGTGATAATAATGAGCTGACCATATTCAATCGAAATAAAAATATATATGCGTTATATGAAAGTGATAACCTTTTTAATTTAGTCTAATATTATATTTTGACAAGTATCGTTTGTGCTTCGTGGTAAGGGGACGCGCCCATCTCAGGGAATAACTACAAAGCTACTTCACTATTTTGAAATAAACGTCATTTACGAGTTTTGAATACGCACGAATATGGTTTCATTACTTTATTGAAATCGCGGATTTTGTTGTTATTATTAATTTTGTTATTTTTTCGTTATCACTTTGTTACTGTTATTAATTTTGTTAA
>DVZL01005976.1:0-11676 GCA_018236625.1 Lasaia peninsularis
TTAATATGCATTATTACGAAAGCATAATTTATTATAATATATATAATATATAAAAAGTATCTTCGAAAAGTATCGACTCTGTACCCGCACTACATGTAATAAAACAAAAGACTACGCATGTGAAACGGTGACGCCCACTGACACCCTTAATTTGTATAGAAAATGACATCAACAACGTCTCTAGTAGAGGCCGCGAGGTGGTGATTCTGTTGCTCTGTGATTAGTATCGCATTCGCTCTATAGTATAGTTATTTAGTCTGTGCAGTTTGGGTCATAAATCACAGCCCGGCTAGGGCGGTGCACATGTTATGTCATCGAAAGGGTGGTGCGATATTGTTATATTACGAGTAATTTGTTTTCTATTATTACCCCTGCCTAATACCTGCAAATTTTAAACTTAAGTAAATTATTTTTGCGCATTTAATAATTGATAGGGATGACAATGAATCTGATATTTCTGATTTAGAATTTTAATGTAATTAGTTTTAGCTTTAATTTTAGATATAAGTTGTTATCTTTCTTTTCTGTTCATTGTAAACTTAGGTACGAGTATTTTTATTATAATCTTTATATTTTCTAATGATAACGCTTATCGATAACAATAATGTGCATCACTATGACCGCCCATAAGGCCCGCATGTGGGAGAGAGCTATTTATGACCCAAAGTGCACGGACAGAATAACTATACTATAGTCATCGCTAAAATTAGCGAATTATTAAAGTATTTCTTTCATTGGGTAATTTACTAAATTAAAATTAAGGTTTAGTTATGTAATTTTTTTATAAAATTGAATTTGATATGGCAATTGGCAAATCCATAAATGTATATCCAAATTGAAAGAAAAACATCTCATTTATTGTCTATTCCTTCTTTTACTCTATGGTAAATGCTTCTCATAGGGGAGACCAAGAAGATATCGATTAATTAAAATAATCGATAAGTAAATTACATCATCACATTATCGCATCAACTGTTATAGTATATTAAACTATTTTTTTTTGAACATTTGGAAGAAAGACATTTAAATTTAATTAAAATGAATTTGAGTAGTTTCAGAATTACTCGAATTCATTTACTTTTTACATTTAACTACAAACGAATAAACTAATTTTAATTATATTTTGAACATTTGGAAGAACAAAATTTAACTTTGTATCATAAAAAAATCAATATATTATGATTAAAAGTGATTTAAAAGAAAGTCGATTAAAAGTGATTTAAAAATATTTTAAATTGCATAATAGCCGGTGTATTTTATTTAATTTAATGGTTACCAATCTTTAGTTCTTAATAATATAAAAAAAGTAATTATAAAAAGTTTTTCTCGATTAATATATAAGTTTTCTATTGAAAGCTAACGTATTAAAAAGTAAACGGACTACGAAAAAGATTTGATCAACATATTGATTTACTCGTAAGATTATTAATTTAATAAAACTTTATAAAGACGTAAATATTAAAACGCTCCTTCTGACTAACAAAGTTTTGTAAATATACAAAATTATTTTAATCTATTTAGGCTCATGGCTCTAAATAATCTCTTGTTTTTCATATTAGAATCAGTAATGGCTCATTTTCAAGCTTATGTGTCATTTTAAGTTATTATTTTTGAATTGATTAAAATCAATATCTTATAACCCTTATAATTAGAATATTTTTAAGCATTCTGTTTTAACGCTTTAATTTACTATCTTATTTTGAAATTTTTGAAATAAGATAATAATATGATCCCATTCAGTACGGGTTCCTCTTAATAAGGAACTTTATTACGATTACAGGTTAACATAAAGTTTTTGAAATTAATTTTCACGAACGAATAATTAATTTTGACGACGTGTTTAAAATTGCTTATATGTCAAAATCGCTCTGACTAAAATCGATTATTTTTTGGCATCCCTACCTCATGGTCGATACTGAAGGTGTAAACGTACAAATAATCTTCAAAATAGTTAAAATTTATTGATTTATTATAAAAATATGCTTAAATAAGATGAAATACATTACTGTACTTTGTAATAATATCTTATTTACTTAAAATAATTCATTTCAATTCCACAATATTGACTATCAGGTATAACGAACATGAAACTGGTATTAGCTATTATACTAGCAAAAAATCTGGAAATCTTCATGTTTCTACATAATTTTCATGATTTTAGTCACCATTGTTTCTTTATGACTTTATTTATGTCTGTAGTTTATATTTATTTACAGATCAAAATGTCGAAACGGTCAGCTGAGGATGGTGGCAATGGTAGTAACCAGCCGCCGATTAAAAAGGTTCATTTTGAACCCCATTTAATCGGACCCGTTTCAACTTTAGAAGAAATGGACATCAAAGTCCTTCAGTTCCAAAACAAAAAGTTGGCTCAGGTAATTTGTAAAACCTTATTGTCAAGGATAAATTATTTAACATTTGTTTTCAGTTAAAAAAATCATCACTAATATTATGAATATTGACGAAATTCATATCATCTAGCTTCTCTTTTTATAAAAATGTCTGTTAAACAATCATGGATATTATTATATATTACATGATTAATAAAAAAAATTAAATAATTTTTGTGTATAAATTTAAGTTTCGGTTACTAAACAAACAACCTTGAATAATTAAAGAGTTAACAATTAATTATTAGATAAAAAAAAGTTGGTTAAAAAACTGTAGAACTTAGTTTAAGGGATTATTCTCAAATTTTTATAATCGTCTAAACTGCTACGAATCAGTATCTTGGAAGTTGAAAAAATGACATTCCTACCCACGGTACAGATGTTATGGAATATTACTATAGCATATTTGCATTAAAAATGTATTGTTTCATCATTCTAATCACTCATATTGACTGTTCTTGACCCTATAATTAAAATTCAGGTTCATAATGTCCAAGTCATATTTTCAAACAAAATGGTTGTTCTAATAATAATCCCAATTATACTCATTCACCATGAAAAAACACTGCATTCTTATTACAAACTAAAGTAATAAGTCCAACAACTATTATGCTGAATTATTATTTCAAAATTTAATGAGATATTACAAGCTCTTTTGCTTGTTAGTGTGCACTGATTTCCGTTCCAAGTGAACTGATTTTGTTCAGGGTCTGGTCTAAAGGGTAAAAAATGGACTATTACTGTGACCAGCTGTCCATCTGCATATCTTATATTTCTATCTCAAGGCACACAAAGTGTATCTTAAAAATGATGCTTAGAAAGTTGAAATTTCCACATATGACAATATCTACAATGAGTATAAAATCAACATGTAAAGGAAGCTCCAAAATATTTTTCTGTATTTCGCCAAGGGTTCCATCCTAGTATTCCATAACAAGATAATGATATGAAATGTATACCTGTATACTCGATCCAACTCGCACATGCAGTTTTTGAATATATGAACACTACTAAGGTATTCCATTTTTTCATTTGATAGCCAAATTGATGAAAATCATGATACTTAGCATCATGTTCTAAAAGTGTGATTGTTTTTTATAGTGGTCAGTCTGACCTCTATAAAAAAACAATCACAGAGCGCCTCTTTAACTACAAAAAATGTTTGCCTCCTGCTATTACAAGGATCTACTTATAATAATAAATAACACAGACTTTTATTTTAAAGTCTTATAATATTATTTATCAATCCAGAAAAAAAATTAAATAATTTATAAGATGTTTTGCGAAGTGCCTCTTGGCATAGCCTTTCTGCTCTTATTTGCTGATTGAAATGATTGATTTATTTATTTCAGAGAATTGAACAACGTCACAGATGTGAAGCCGAGTTAAGAGCTAGAATAGAGCAACTGGAAAAACGACAGACTCAGGATGATGCAGTTTTATGTGTTGTAAATAGATACTGGAATCTTTTAAATGAAGATATACGAGTGTTACTGCAACGTTTTGATGCTGAAACTGCTGACGAATCAGAGAATAAAAGTAATTTCGTATTTTTAACATATTATAGAAAAGGAGGGACTTTAATCATCTGTCTGTGTGTTTGAACATATATATTAAAAATATTCATGGTTTTTTTTGTAAAAGGATCGATAACTAAAGGTAGATGTTAAAGAATAATTTGTTTTAGAATTTTGCTCATTGTTTAATGAGGCTAGTTTTTTGATAGTTACATTATTTTTATACTTCAATTTATGAAAGTGACTAAAAATACAACATCTATAGATGTGTCTAAGACATGTATTGCATAAAGTGGACGGCAGTTTTAAAACATTTTGGTGCCACTTTATCTATGTAAAAATATAGTAATACATAGGTACACACAATTTACATTACTACATACACTTTTTCATTATCTACCTATGAATTGTTATTTCAGTAGTTGTACCTGAATTTCAATGTTATAGATGAGAATGAAGCGACAACTTCATTCCTCATGCAGTTATCCACTTGGGATAAAGAAGAATTAGATGCTCAACTTGCAAACAGAGTGCAAGTAAGCAAAAGGGCAGTTGCAAAAGTTTTACAGGCTTTTGATAGACTGCAGCAAAGGAATGACAAAATATGGCGGGCAATTAAAGGAGAAGTTGAAGGTAATTTGTTACATTTATCACTACTTCTGTTTATTAGACATTAAATTACTTAAAATCAGTTTATTATCACAGGATATAAAATCAGACCCAATGAATTAATTAACTTGTAAAGATACTTGACGTTACCTCATACTTATATGTATAGAGGGACTTGTCGAACTATAATATAAGCAGATTTATTACAATTATTTGCCCAGCGGGGTGCACAGGATTATGACACTGGATATGCAGTGGAGTACTCTGTTACAAAAACATTTTCTTATAAATTTATAATATGGCCCAATAAAATAATATGTAATCTTTATTGTTGAAGAAAAATGCCCACATGAACATTTTTGCCAATATTCAAGTTTTTATTCATAAAATTAATTCTTTAAAAGTAGTATTTTTTAAATTACCTAGCCAATTTCAAAAAAGCAACGCCATAACGTGACATTATGGTCCACTGTCAACACCATGTCAATTGTTGTCCTTACTTTTACATCTTTGGGCATAATATGAAAACTTTCAGACATAGGGACAAATTACTGTTATCATTTCTCAGTGGACGGTTACATCACAAATAAGCGTCCTAAAATGGCGGTGTTAAAATCGTTCGAAAATTATGATAGTTTGCATATTTTTTTCAGATATAAAGTTTCAGATATAAAATTACTTGAGATATTGTTAAAAAAAACATGCATATTCCCTATTGTTACCATCAGGAATTCAGTCTGTCACTTTCCAATTGTAATAACAAAATATGCTTACAGAGGGGGCAACAGCGCCTACACCGGCACCAGCCTTAGATGTAGTGATCAAAGCAACAAATGAAGAAGTGACAGCGGAGAATAGAAGGCTTCAAGCACTATGTACAACACTCCACGAGAGTCATCACGCCATGACGCTAAGAGTCGCTCAGTTACAAGATGCTGTAAACAGCAGAGACACTGAAAACGCAGAATTAAAAAATCAAATTGACGATTTGCAATATGAATTGATGAAGGTGAATAACAGATATATTGTGCTTAAGTATTTTTAATCTAGATGTGAATTAATAAAAATATATTGTCAATTTTTGGTAAGGTTTCTAAAACTATTTTAGTTAAATAGTTAATAACAGAAGCTCTAGCTAGTTAATAACAAGTTAATGCAAAGCCTCCTCCTAGTCCTTCCACTGCTTTTGATCTACTATCACTCTTAGCCACAATCGTCCTATCATTGGGTCACCACAGTTCCTAATACCTTCTCTTAGTTTACCAGTCCGACGTTTTTACTTTATATATCTTTTTTATATTTAAGCTGGTCTAACTTTATTCCAGTAGTTCAATGTATTCTAAAATGTTTTTATAAGTATTATAGTTACTATACTACGACAAATGCACATTTTAGAATACATAAGCTACTATTATTTATTTAGTTTATTATTTGATAAGTGTTAAATATTATTTCAGGTCCGTTCACGAAACGACAAACTAGAAAATCACTTGGCGGAGGCCATAGAGAAGCTGAAGAGCTACCACCAGGCGGGCGGCGTGAGCGGAGTGAGCGGCGCGGGCGGCGCGGCGGCGGTGGGCGGGGTCGTGGGCGTGGCCGCCAACGCCAAGCTCGAGGACGTCGCCGCCGAGCTCGAGGAGCAGCGCGAGCTCGCCACCAACCGCCTGGCCGAGCTCGACCGCCTGCACCGGCAGCACCGGGACACCCTCAAGGAGCTAGAGAAACTCAAGATGGATGTAAGTAAAACAAACATTTACATGCAACAAAGCGAAGAAGCAAAAAATTAATATGCCTTTTTTTTTACCGAGCAACTATAGTTTTCTATTGCATTTAAAAAAATTATGAATACCCAAAAGTTTAAATATTACTATTAAAATCAAAATTAAAAGAAGATTAAATTTTAAAATATCTATAAATTCACTATTCAAATTGTAGTTAACACGCTCCATGTTAACTACAACTTAATATGTAGTAAGTAATCTTCATGAATGTTTGCTTAAGCACAGCAGAAAATTTTGAAATTGTGTATTATAATGTCAACAATTTTAATGAATTGCTTCAAAAATTTGTAGATTAGACAACGTTACTAATAAATAGAAATACATATATATATACGAGAATAAATTAAATAAACACCCAGACTCGGAAATACAAACATCTAAGTTCATCACACCCAATTGGGAATCGGACCCGAGCCTCGCGGTTAGTTGATGAGAGTCAAAGTCAAAGTCATCAAAGTAATGAACCTAGAGGAAGCTGGGAATAGAAATTGTAATACTTGACATTTGATATCCTCTGCCTACCCCGCAAGGGACCCGGCGTTAAAAGTTAGTGCAAAACTATAGAGATTTTTATTTATGCTTTTAGATTCGACAATTACCAGAATCAGTTATTGTAGAAACTACAGAGTATAAGTGTCTGCAGAGCCAATTCTCCGTGCTGTACAATGAGTCTATGCAAATGAAGACCGCTTTAGATGAGACCAGGTTACAACTGCAAAGTGCTAAAAATCTACATATGAGACAAATTGAAATGATGGAGGTAATTGCTTAGCATATTTTTATTCCGTGTCCGATGTATCCCGTATTCGATTTTCTGGTGGGGCAACTTGTCCTTAGAAATTTTTCAGTTCATATGATAAACATAATGTGGCATAAGATTGGACTTGTGCCCGACATGGCAATGGAATTGGCACTAGTCACATGATGGTACCTATATTATTATTGATTTTTATTAGCTCAATATAATATGACTTATTATAGCTTATAAGGTATATGTGAAATAAAATATTTTCTATTCGGCCCAACAGTCGGTTGTGTTATTTGGCCTAATCTTTCGGGGACATGTGCGTAACAATATTTATTTTTACATATTCTAATTATTTGATCCAAATATTTTAATATGTAAGAAAGGTGAAGATACTCAATTGATTTAAATAGATTCAGATAACACTATTCTAGAAAAACCGATTTTGGTGAAGAATTGTAGTTCTTTGCAGTACCATATACATTATATTGAATAAATAATTTTATTAAGCATGTAGTTTACCATTAATTCTTACATTCACTCTAATTCAAATATTTTAAACAGTTTTTGTTTTATAAACAGAACAATATCTTTTGTACTATAACACAGCCTTTGCCTTATCTGTTAGAAATGGTGTTAATTTAGAATTATATAACACACATTCCAGAACCATTTGTATGGTCTCTCATCTCAGCCATAGGACGTCCACTGGTGAACGTAGGCCTCCCCCAATGACCTCCAATTAGACCTATCAAAGGCGGCCTGCATCCAGCAGGTTCCTGCGATCTGCCCTATATCGTCGCTCCATCTGGTTGGTGGACATCCTATGCTGCGCTTGCTGGTCCGTGGTCTCCACTCTAGAACCTTTATGTAATTTAATACTTTAACCTTGTATGGTCTATGTGAAATAAAATATTTTCTGCTCTATTTCAGAGCGAAGAACTATCCAGACAAAAGGCATTGCGAGCGGAGATGATACAACTCGAAGATGTGCTCGGACAACTAAGGAAGGAATATGAAATGCTACGAATAGAGTTTGAACAAAATCTTGCAGCGAATGAACAAACCGGACCAATAAATAGGGAAATGAGGCATTTGATAACATCACTACAAAATCACAATCAGCAGTTGAAAGGGGAAGTGCATAGGTATAAGAGGAAATACAAGGATACTAGTCAAGAATTAAATAAGGTATGTATGTTTTCTTAAACAGCAGTAAATAATTAGATATATTGTATACTTTCTATTCTTGGCGCTTGGTGACACTTGCACTGTTTCACTTTAAATATAACCCTGAAGGTGCTGTAATATTAATATGTGCGGTCGGTTAATATAATTATAAAAAAATGAATTGATGAAACAGTTCAAGGGTATAATAAAATTTTTCACAAATTAAACATTTTTTTGCTTCATACCTTAACAAAGGTTTAAAATATTAGTTGGGCTTATTAAATTTTATCCAAATTTAAATCATAACATATTTGATTAAAGTGGATTTTGGATATGGTATACTAAAGAATAACTTTACTTCCATTAACAAACGGTACAAAGACAAGAAATTAAAAAGCTTTAACGTTGTCTTCTGTGCACAATAAAAGTTTTAACTTTTAATTAAATAATTAAAAATTATTACTTTGTCTGTGTGTGTGAATGGTAATGTGCATGCGTGTGTTCATGAGTTGGAGCTTGTACGTATTTATCTGTGTATGTGTATTTCTATGTATATTATTTAAACAAGTTTTTCTTAGGAAATTAGTTTTGTAAATATATATAATTATGAAAATAATTTTTTACCAGGTTCGCAAGGAGTTGGAGGAGGCGACATCTCGCGGCGGGACCACAACGGAGACCCCCGACGAAAAACCTCTCATTGTCAAAAAAGAGGAACCCGATCCTGAGGTATGTATAGCTGATTTGCCCTTAGCACCTGACAAATTTGTAATTTCGCTACACGATAATTAAACTTATTTTAGCTACAAGCTATATTTTATCAATGAGATAAGAAACCATAGACATAGAACATTACAGTCAAGTCAAATTATTTAGAAAAAAATAACTTGTACGGTTTTAATATAATTATTCGAAGGTACAGACTAAATGTCTGCAGAAGTGTTAAATCAAAAGTATCTTGACCGGGCTAAAAGTCTTTTATCTCAATCTTTTACTTGTGTTGAAAGAAGAAAGCGATTACTTACAGCAACTTTAGTTAGTGGGAGCAGAAATACCAGCATCACTTTATTTACACATGTATTAGATTGGGTTGGCACCACCGATAAATCTAGTATATTGAGCACCAGCATGAAAAAACTGAAGAAAACATTTATGTACGGGCAAAATATCTACACAAATGATAAATAATGACTACACTATGTGAGTTAAGGTGTAATAAATTAATATCCCTGGATAAATTACACAAATTGATTTAACCCTAAAGTAAGCACATTATATGCTTGTGTTATGGGTGTCGTCAACCATATTAATACATAGAAAAACTTAAATAGGATACCAGAAATAGAGATTTATGTTCATGATACAAATGTCTGCCCCCGTCGGGAATCGATCCCGAGTTGTGTGCCTGGTCAATGGCGTGGGACGTATACGCTAACCCCTCGACCAAGGAGGCGGTTAAAATAATATATCATCAAAGTAAAGTTGTAGTATAGAACTATTATTATTAAGGCATATCTGGTTTATTTTAAGTAATGAATTCAACTGGTATTTTTTTATTGAAAAACATATATATTTTTGAAATTGCCGACCAGTTTCGCTTCTTACAGCATAACCAAGTTTACAGTGACAAATTGAACTTAGGCTTTCTAATTATGAATGATTTGATTGGTTAATAGGTCCGTAGGTAGCAATGAAATTCTATTAATTAAAGAGAAAAATCTATATAAGTAAAATAAGAGTGCCGTTTTTAATAATAATAATCTAAGTTGCATGTGCATGGTACATAATATACAAAAATAAGATTTTTTACCATTTTGTTTGTCTGTCTATTTGTTCTGGCTAATCTCTTACACGGCTGAACCAATGTCAATGGGAATTTCACTGGAATATGTAATAAGTAATTACTCAGGCTATATTTATTTTAGATTTAAGTATAGAAAATAATTAAAATCAATCGCGGGTGAAGTCGCTTACATTAGCTTCTTGGATATATTTTTTTGAATGTCATAGTCAGCCGATGAAGGGAGGATTTTCAAAAGTATTATTTATTTGCAGTGTGAGGAGGGAGTGGGTTTGGGGGGGGAGACCAAGGCTCCTGCCAAGGAGCACGGGCGCGCCAAGCTGCAGGAGCTAGAGCATCTCGTCAAGGAACTGAAGCAGCAGCTCAAGTACTGCACTTGTTTTATATATATTATATATCTATACAAATAAATATAATTGGAGTGTATGTATGTAATATTAAAATAACAGCTTCTTATTAAATACGTTTGTATATTCACAAGGTATATATATCCATACACATACATAATATTTCAACATTTTTTTTAGAATTTGTCTGTCTATCCGTCAGTCTATCTGTTTTTTTGTAACCTCTAATCTCCAAAACGGTTGGACCGATTTTGAAGGGACTCAATGGCAGACAGCTAATGTAATAAGGAACGGCTTAGGTTACTTTTATTTTAGAATTTTACTTCAGAAAAATATTAAAAACCGTACGTATGAAGTCGCGGGCACAGCTAGGTTATATAATAAATGAGTAAACTTGGATGTTTCAATGAATGACTGAACGGAGTGTCTAAAAGTCTCTTTCTCTGAAAACGTACCCGTGCAAAGTCGGAACGGGGCGCTAGTATAAAATGATATTAGTATTTTAAAATATTTTAACACGTTACGATTTGCTATTTCAGTTTTCCCGACTAATAACAACCTGTATTAATGTGATTTATTTATAGGAAAGCAGTAAACGAGCAGAAAGAGCTGAAACTCCTACTGGACATGTACAAGGGTGTGGGCAAAGAACAGAGAGATAAGGCGCAACTGATGGCCGCCGAGAGGAAGGCGCGACAGGAACTTGAAGACCATCGGCAGAAAGCCAAAATGGCACAGGTACTTCTATATTTATGTTAAAAATAAATTAATAGCAAAAAAAAACTTTTTAGTAAAAGCTTTTATTATTTTTCGGGTTGCTCTCAACGAGCCCTTTCATTTGATACCCATATTGTAGAAGTGCTTTAAAAACAACTCTTCCGCCATCTTTGTTGATCAGCCATATTGGATTTTGAAATGATGTACACCTATCGTGCATTGTCATCCAAACGATACGTGTGTACAAAATTTCAGCTCAATGGAATGAAGATATCTATTTCAAAATTGAATTCTAAGATTCCACCCGAACATACATACAATGTAAGTTAATTAAAATTATATGGCATCGCTCTTAGCTAACTATAGGCAATATGAATGTGATTTAGATGTGGCCCAAAAAATAATATTATATCTTTATTTATTAATAAAATTGATTCTTTAAAAGTAGTATATTTGAAATTCCCTCGCGATTCCCTCTTCGAAAACGCAACACCATCATCGAAACGAAACGTGACGTCACTGTTAACTTTCTCGTTAACGGGTTTCCTCAAGATGTTTTCCTTCCCCTTAAGAACGCTCAGAAAATGTGATTCAGTTCA
>DVZL01005977.1:0-11676 GCA_018236625.1 Lasaia peninsularis
ACGGTTTCGAAGACTCTTTTCAGCCTTTAAAACCACTTTGGCCGTAGAATAGCATCCTAGGTCTCCCAGGGTACCTACTGCCATCCACATTCGTATTGTATATCTGTTATGTCAATCTTTGATCTGCCATTATTTTTACATGACCGAACCATCGGAACTGCTTTAGTAATTGCATGAAATATTTCAGATATACAAATAAGTCTGACTTAAAAACGATTAAAATACAAGTGCCTGATCGCAATTATTTACCTGGATTAGTTATATCTTGTAATACTAAGCTGTCTTGCTTTTAAGTTACTTAGCTCACATTCAGATATATATGATCCCATCTAGAGAAATCTCTTCTACAGTCTCAGCGGTCATTCAGTCTGGCGACAGGTGTACTTGGATATATAACATAATACATATTAAAATTAACATTATATTTTATAGTATTTTTACATTTTTATGAAAAACTCATAAATCTTTATAAGCTTAACAATAATAGGAATCGATTATTACAATTCCGTGGATGCAGTATGTACCTCTGCTTAACACTGTTGGAAGATGGGCGTGATTTTTTTATAAAATTTTCGAACACTTACTAAAGTTACTTAAAGTAATAACCTCAAAATCTTTAATTGCAAAAAATTTATTTAAATTGGTTATAGACCTAAACTGTCCTAAGAAGTCCTTCTTTAGTTAAATTTACTATGTATTATGTTAAAACCGGCAATAAAGGTCTTGTGAAGGTTTTATATCAGTTACCATAATAAATGTATTACTAATTGTATATAGACTCAGATGGGTTTATGAAATAATATTTATATAAGATTTCGAATCTGTGTATGACACTTATACACTTATGTCAATAACACTATGTGATAAAAAGATTCCATTACTTTAAGACAATAATAGTCAATTGTTTTATTATTAATTATATATTTATACAGATTTGACCTAATGATATGTTTATGTTTGTTGGAAGCTAAAGAACTAAAAGACTTGTTACTTGATTGATACTGACACATATCCCTATAAAAATTGATAATATGCGTTGGTAATAAATTTAAAATCTACCGAATCTGGTGTTCGAATATTAACATTATTAAAGAAAATTAAAATAACGTGCAAATTAAGCTACAAAAATTCATCTTAATCAAGCTACTTTTAAGTTATTTTTTCATACAAACTGCAATGTTTGATGTCGCATTGTTTAGTCTGTTGCTTAAGTGGGTAGTTAAAGTCGTCATTTTGAAAGGCTAATGTTTAATATTAATTATACCGTTTTTTCCATCATACACCCTAAAGTGTTAATCTTTTTGTTTAATTTTTGAACCACTGGATATGACATGGCTTTCTTTGTTATCTACTTAGTTTACTTTTGGATTAAAAAAATAAGAAAACTCAATATAAAAAAAATATAATGTGACAGTGATACTTTCTAAATTAAATATCGCACGGTGGTGGTCGTCACAATACAATTGGTGAATTTTTTTTTTCTGAAATATGAGGATTAATAATTCAAAACAGAACCAAAATGTTGAAACTTGAAACTATTATAATCTTGATTAGTTCTTTCTATTCTATTTTATATATTACTAGATGACCTGGTTAACTTCGTATCACCTTTCGTACTACACTTATGATAGAGGCAAATTTGTGAACCCATGTTGTATGATTAATTGATTTTCTTATTATTAATACATATTAAAATATTCACAGCTAGGAACATTTTGTATAAATTGAACTGTTTTTTTTTAATTATTAATATTTCACTCAATTTGAACTTTCTCTTAACTTCAACAAATATTTCAACACCAAAATTACCCAAATCGGTCCAGCCATTCTCAAGTAATATACCTACTATTTTAATACTTTTTTATTATATTTATTTTCAGTGTTAAATTTTTCCGTGAAGTGTTACAATTGAATTACAATCTGGTGTAGATAATACCACCGTATTGTTTTTTTCAATTAAATTTAAAATAGCAATGATTATAATTAAAATATTATGAAAAAATGTATTACAAATTGAATTTAAATAAGTTTTGAGAAACACAAGAAAATTTTCTAAAAAAAACTGCTAATTTTTGATGTTCCTCTTCAATTCAAATTTTATACTGAACCTTTTGCTTAAAAAATATGATACATTTGGATTCAAAAGGCTTTTCGGTCTTTGTATCAACAAGCAGCTTCTTTCTGTTTGCTTAGTTTTACAATTTTTTTAATGACTTGGTATTATTTAATTTTAGTCGTCATGTAGAAAAAGATCTTCCCTATTTTTAAAAAGTTAGTCAAAATTTAAATATAATAATAGAAAATAGCACAAGTTTTAAATTTACATACATGTATAGCTTTTAGGTCGTTGGCTCAGTGTTACATTTGTTTTTAATATAATATTATGGTAACAAAATTTAAGTTTCCTAATAGCTAGCATAATTACCACCATTACATTTTATTACGAAACGTTTCTAACTAATATGCATTATTTAAGTATTTAAGCATTATATTTTTTATTGAAAGTGAAAATTGTTATTTTATACTTGAGAAAAAAAATTTCATTTACATCATGCAATGATTATTTGGGTGGATTATAGCTTCTTTCAAAATAACTTAAATATTGTGCAGAAGTTTGATATATGTGCTAAAGTGAAGCAATTCTTTATTAACGTTTGAAAACAAATCACTGAAAATAATTCTTATAAATATAAAAAAAAAACATTTTTTTATTATCTGTTCCTGTTAAATTTATTATATTTTCGATTTCACATTTTTTGATCGATTTACCTATCGAATGAAGGTGATTTATTAAATACTATTATTTGTTATTATTTTTTCTTGAATATTTAAGTATAACTATTATTTGTTACTATTAGTCCAATAAGATACAGAGTGTAAGATATTATATATTTTAAATAAATTTGTTTTAACTGAAATAATTTGTTGTTTATAATTGGGCAGTTAAGTGGGCGTGCAACAAAGTATTTTTGGGGGACGAATGGGGTCATACTTAGTACATTAAGGAATAACTAAATTTTAGAATAATAGACCAGCAGTTCCATTTCTCAAACAAATAAGATATACTGAAATACGAAACAATTTTAGATTAGATATTACTTTGTCTTGTTGATATTAGGCTAGTGACAGCTTCATATTTGGTGATGTAGTTTATATAAATGAAAGTATGTTGCTTTTATTTATTTTACTAAAAGTTATTAAATTTGATCGTAGGTGTATAAGTATGTACCTTGTACCCCTTTAGTAATGTTGGCATGACAATATTTTTTATTAGAAAAAATTAAGTGGTATATTTAGACTAAACATTTCGCATCCTAAGTAAGCGATAAATGCAATTATAAGAATAGAATGGAAAATATTTTATTTCACATAGACCATACAAGTGGTAATTGTGAGGCGTCTATACAATTCTAAAATGTACCTACCACCGGATCGGAACGTGGCCACTCCCTGGAAAATCTGGCGAATAATCAGATTTTTTCAATTCTTTGTTGCAATACTGCTTGCAACTAAAACTTTATTACTGATTGTGTTCTAAAATCATTACAACATATCGCATTTAGTCGTTTACTTGGGATAAGTCGTGCCTGATATTCCACATAAAGGTTGGTACGGTCAATTTCTTTAAGTCTTCGTTTTTAAATATATTATACGAAAAAGACAAACATGATGCCTCTTCCGAGCGTGCCTAGGGTAAGTTTTATAAAGATAATATAGTTTGATTATTTAAGGTTCGTCAGTTGAAAGTTTTAGGTGAATTTAGTTACAGTATAGCCTATAATACGTAGATCTTTTTTTCAACAACCAAAAAAGCTCATGAAGCTATTATGATTATTTTGAGATTACAGTCCTAAAAATAACCTATTCCAAAAGTGTAGAATTGTTAACTCTTTCTAAACTGGTTTACATCTCTTTCTATCTGTTTTATGGAGTCGATAATGACAAAACAAATCGGCCTTGTGAGTGAGATAGCTGGCCGTACGAGAATGAGATAGATGTTTAATATTGCGGACAGGTTGTTCTTAAGAGTGTATTTCCAGATAGTACTTTTAGCTTCATGGTTAGGCTTGATGTGAAATGAAGATTATAATTTATATTGTACATCATTATAAAAATAAAATCTAAGAACATAGTATTAAGGAAATAATAACAGGGGTCTATTAATTACTGATCTTACCTATCCTTACTTATATATATAACATTGTAATAGACAATGGCAAGTAATTCTAGACACCAGAAAAAGAGTAAAATTGCAGAAATATTCAGTTACATTTTTGAAGCAATATGGTGTGTTTTTCAATAAAAAACAAGGTATCGGCCGTTTCTGTGATTCGTCATCCTCGTCCAGAAAAATCGTATGTGAGATATGAAGTCTAATGTCAAAAAGGCGTCCAGAATAGTCATGATTGTTTCATGTAACTTACAAAATAAGTTTTAAATAAGTTTTTTTTTATTGCAGCAACTAAAGAGAACATGCCAAATGTACAAGAGCCGGTAAACCCTCGTCCGCCGGAGCCCAGCCGGCCGCCGCCTCCGGTCCGGCCGCCCGCCGCCCCCCACTACCACGCCCCACTCCCACAGCCACCAGTCTCTGGTGGATTATTCTCTTCGATCAAAGATGGCGCGGGAAGTTTCTTAAAGAATTTGAAGGACACTTCTTCGAAAGTCATGCAAACTGTCCAACAGTAAGTTTATTTTTTTATATACTAGCTGCGCCCGCAACTTCGTCCGCAATTTAATGTAATCATAAAAAGTTGTTTATTTTGAAGTGTATAGGTAATAAGATATTCTGAGAATATATTGAGCGACTAGGTGCAGTGATCTAAATATGGATAGCGCCATCCATCGGTCGGATCCTTTAATATTTACATTATTTTATATTTTAGTATTTGTTATACTATTACAGCGAAACAGAAATACATCATCTGTGAAAGCTTCAACTGTCTAGCTATCACCGTTCACGAGATACAGCCAGGTGACATACAACAGCGGAAACTTATTAATAGATCCGTTTTTACCTTTAAGTACTGTAATATTTATTAGCCCTAAGTTTATTTATTTATTGTAAAACGTATATTTCGCCACTGAAGAGACTCATCATAGTGTGGGAGCCATTTTTTAACTTGGTTCTTGCCAAATAAACATTTGTTACTAACTTTGTTTTTAAATAAATAATTGTTTTGTTCCAGATCAATAGCCCGAGCAGATTTAGATATAAGTTATATAACAAGTCGAGTGGTCGTCATGTCTTATCCATCGGATCTACTAGAAAGTGCATATAAAACAAATCACATTGAAGATGTCAGAGTAAGTTAGCAATATGTGCTATATACAAGTATGTTTTATTACACAACAATTAAACTGAGTAAAAAGCAATTATTTTAGTTATTCTAAACAAATTAAAATGAGAAACATGTGTTTCTCATTTTAAATATGAATATGTGCAGTTTCACTAAGCGCCAACGATGAATAATATAGAAATAATTATTTAACTGTGCATGTACCCGTAGAAAATGCCATGTAACATTAGGTGAACTACCGTTGTACATTTTTTGTGCATACATTTTTAAATAAATAAATAATAATTAATGATTAGGCTAACACGAAGATTTGTAATTTGATGTTTTTTTAAATAGATATACTTGGAGAGTCATCACCCAGGAGGCAAGTACTGCGTGTACTCGGTGCAGGACGCCCGCGCGCGGTTCCCCCGCCGCCAGCTCGTCGTGGACACCTCGGTCTGGCCCACGGAGGACCACCGCGCCCCCTTGTTGGCTCCTTACTACGCCCTACTGCAACACATGTATCAGTATTTAGGGAAAGACGACAAAAGCGCACTCGTCATTGCATGTCAGGTAATTGATTATTAACTAGTTGTGCCCGCGACTTCGTCGGCGTTATTATTTAGTTACTTAATTTCATACATTTCTAAAACAAAATTCTAAAAAAGTAACCTAAGCTACTCCTTGTTAGATCAACTGTCTGCCAGTAAAAATCCCGTCAAAATCGGTTCAGCCGTTTCAGAGGTTAGCGAGTACAAACATAGAGACAGGCAAAAACTCTAAAAAACACTATTTTCATATATGTAACTTGTAAACATACAAATGTATTTGTAAAATGTGGTAATTTTAATATTACATACAGACACTCCAATTTTATTTATTTGTATATATTAAGTATATTACTTCAAAGGTAGTTAATTTCGTCTCTGTTGTCTAGTGTGTCCGATTTTAATGCACGAGGTGGGGCATCTTGCTGTATGAGGTTTTTCAGTCTATCTGAAAATCATAACGTCTAGGATTTGATTTGTGCCTGATATGGAGACAGACTTGCCACCTGTCACATCATGGCAAATAATATCGTCGGTTAATCATGATATATGTTTAAATTGTAGAAAGTTTTTGACATAAATAATTTTAGATTAAACTTGGAGAGTGTTAATATATTTGACTCTTGCGATCGGTATAAACCATTGAGTTAAAATAACTATTTAGAGATTTCACTTCTAAAAATGACCTGTCCCGAATATCGACTGTGAACCGGCAATATGTCTAATCTTTAAATTAAAGCCAAATCACTTTTAATAGAATTTTCTCCTATTTCCCAACAGTAAAATAGGACAAAATTCCATTAAAAAGTGATTTGGCTTAAATTTAAAGATAGGAAATATTGCCGGTTCACAGTCGATATTTATTATTGCTAACTCTCTCTAAACTGGACAACCTCTCTGCTAGTTTTTTGAAGTTGGCAATTGAAAGAGTTATTATCTTGTGTGAGTAGCTGACCATAAGAGAATGAGATAGATGTTCAATATTGGGGACTTTAGGATTGCACTTTGTGATCTTTGTGCTTATCCCAACGTTACTTTATGGAAGTGAGAGATGGGTATATCAGGAACAGCATGAAAGTAAGATAAATGCGCTCGAAATGCGTGTGCTTCACATTTGTCCCAAGGGACCTGTCGTGAAGGTATGTTATGGATTGCGTAAGTACTTCAGCTTCATGATCGGAAATAACTTGTTTTTTTTCTATTACAGGATGGCAAATCAAGATCCTGCATGTTGCTTTGTGGCCTTCTTTTGTACGCAAAATTAGTTTCAGTACCAGAAGATGCGTTGCAGATATTCGCCGTAAAGAGGACCCCGATAAACCTTCCGCCGAGCCAACTGAGATATCTATACTATCTAAGTAATATCATAAGGTGAGACTTTTAGGTATGACAAATGTAGTTAACCATGTTTTATTTACTTTTGTTAACTATACTCTCTTTCTGAACGATTATTTATTTTCAATTCACATTTCCAAACAACGGGACACTATTACTAAGGCTTCCGCTGCCCGTCTGTTTATCTGGCTGTCTATCTTTGTGATAGCTAGACAATTGAATTTTTTTTAGATGATGTATTCCTTTTGCTGCTATAACAGAAAATACAAAAACCAGAATAAACTGAATATATAAGGGGGTTCCCATACAACAAACCTGATTTTGTGGTTTGTTGATTTCCGACAACTAACAGATGTCGCTATGCAAATTTAGATCGCTCTTCATGATATGCGGCTCAGATTGAATATTTATAATTTAGTTTTAATCATGTAAACAGATGATAATTCTTGATTTCTAGAACGTTTTTTTCCATTATATTAGAAGTCAGATAAAATATGTAAAATACTAATAATATACAAATAAAAAAATACTTACTTATATCGTCAAGTCTGCGATATCTACGAATTCTTTGGCAATGTTATGTTTTTCAGGTAAACCGAAAAACCTCATAGAGTAAGTTACCCGACCCGGGAATTTAACCCGAATCTTCGTACGCCAAAGTCGTAATAATATACTATCAGATAGATTTCGTTTTTCGACTTACAAGGAATCGCCCTTGTTAAGGCGACGTGCTCACCAAAGAATCAGTCTTATTTGTCTTCCTATACTTTATTACTTACAGTTAGTATGTATTTATTGTAAATTTTCTTAACGTGTTGTAAGTTAAAATTATCATGTTTATTGTTTCAGGCCAGAACCAATTTTGCCGCATTTTAGACCAGTTTCACTCGTATCTCTTACGATACAACCAGTGCCTCTATTCACTAAAGCAAGGTATGTTTAGTATATCTTATAAAACAAAAGTAATATAACTTTAATTTAAATTATTTATTTTATTACCTTATTTTACACATAAAATTCTCGTCCGCATGGTTTATTATTCAAAACTCTCATATTAAATGTAATATAGTATTCTTTTTCTCACTGGAATTCATTGCTAAAACTCTTGCATTTTGTACCCATATCTTTGAAGTTTCATAGAATAGAATAACTTACCATTGTACACAAAAAAAATACAAAATAGATATACATCATATAAAATTAATACTTACAGACTAAATGATACACAAAGGCGGCTTTATCGCCAAGTTAGTAATCTACTAGTGATAAATATTAAGACAGATTTTTTCCATTTTAACTGAATGACACACATACGAATGTATAAACACGCACACGTATACGTTAATACGTACGTACGCACGCAAATTACGCTCCACAACCGAAGTATCTTCATTAGAACTAGATCGCACTCCACAACTGTGGGCCGTAACTTTTTTACTGATTTTAGCGGGAATTAGCAAAATAATTATTTTATTTTCATTTAAATATGGATTTCTGCTAAGTAACGTCTGATTCAATCAATAAGTGCTCTTGGGTTTGATTGTTTTCCATCTGTCAGTTGATTTTTATTATTTAAATAATATTTTGTATTTTATTATATGAATAGATTTTCTCATATTATTTTTATATTTAATTACAGAGACGGCTGTAGACCCTACCTTGAAGTGTATAACGAGGATAGAATCATCTCCCCTCCAATAAGAAGTTATGAAAGTATACATCTGTACAATATGGCTGAAGGAAAGGTAAAAAAAAATTAAACACAAAAAGTAAACACAAAAACATGTATTTGTTATATCTTAACCACCTCTCCGACCATCTCGCTGGGCGAGCGGTTGGCCTACTCGTCTAACAGGAGAAATACTCTACTATCTACTTTTATTAAAATATCTTGAATCTACAGAACTGACTCTTCTACAATTTTATTAACTAGATATAGATAATATAGATAAGTACTTTAGGCCTTATTTATATTTATAAATTTGTTTGTAGTCTTTGTCTACTACATATTTTAATGAATGTGAATGATTTGTCGCTAACGGCGTGATTTTTACAACTTTCCCGAAACTTGTGGGCGAGCAAGACAGCTCAGCCCGAGAAATCATAATTTAACTGGATAGGATTATCAACAACTGCACCAGGGGCTGTCTCCGGGAGCCCGGACCTCGACCTGGTGCGTTCCGAGTATCGGAGGGTCCGCAGTGTAACCCGTGGTGGTCGGTGCAGGTGACGCTGCCGCTGGACAGCACGGTGTGTGGCGACGTGACGGTGGTGGCGTACCACGTGCGGCAGCAGCTGGGCCGCCTGCAGCGGGTGCCCATGTTGGCCGTCGCCTTCCACACCGGCTTCCTGGACTACGACCAGCACGCCATCAAGTTCCCCAGGTAGTTTTTATTTTTAAAATTATGTACAATAAAAGGTCGCCTTAGTTGAATATATACAAGTACAATATCTATCATCTATAAAAACAACGAAAAAATCGCATTTTCTGTAGAACTAGCGATCCGCCCCGGCTTCTTGCAAATATAATAATAACCACTCTATCTAATCGCATCCAAATCCGTTGGTTAGTTTTAAAGAACTTTATTTTCTACTATGTAGTGATTATATAAGTAGTATTAAGCCTGCGCGATTCTTTAGTTATATTATAAATATTCAATCATAATCCACGTACTGCGATCTAAATATGCAGCGACATCTATTGGTTGTCGGGAAACAACTTAACAAAAAATCATGTATGTTACTGTACTGTGTAATGTACTTTATTCTGTTTTTTAGTATTTGTTGTTATGGCGGCGATAGAAATACATCTGTGAAGATGTTAACTGTAGATATCACGGTTTCTGAAATATTGCCCGATGACAGACAGACGGGCAGCGGAGTCTTACTAATAGTATTCCGTTTTACCCTTTAAGTACGGAACCCTAAAAATTAGTTTTTGCATAGATTGCACAGTTTTTCCTTTATTTTTTAGATCTGAAATCGACGGTATCGACGAGTCTGCCCCAGTAAATGATCATTTCTCGTCCAACGTCTCTGTGGTGATAAGTCTAGTGGTACAGAATGGTGAGAGAAGAAAGCCACGGAGTGATCTCTGGGAGGAGGACCATTCCTTCCCGATAAGAACACCAGATGTACTGTTTTCAACAAACTTAGAAAGAGATGAAACAATTGACAATTTTGGTATGTATTTAATTATTGTGCCAAAGATTTAAAACTTTTTAATGAATGGAAGTAAGTTGATATAGACTATCCACCATAATATAATTTTTCATTATATATTTAACAAAAATCTAAATATAAAATTTCTTACTCGTCGTTGGCCAGCGTACACGCCTAACGCTACCGAACGACTGCGAGACTCGGTTTCGATTCTCGACGCGGACAGGTATTTGTGTTATAAACGTTGATATCTATACTTCCAGATTAGGGTTTTTATTAAATTTATTTTGGGTTCTATAGTTAAGTATTTCTATGTATTTATATTGTCGACTAATTCTCATAACACAATCATATAATTTGTTTACTTTGGCGTTTGATCACTGAAATTGAATTATATCTTAACCGTCCGTATTATATTTTTTTACGTTAAAGTATATAAAAACCTACATTATATAAAAAAAAACAATGAATACTTCACTTTGTTAGTAGAATAAGAACTCGGAAGTACAAATACTAGCTACTAGAGAGTAGGCGAAGCTACTTGACATTTGTACTATGGGACTGCCAAGCATAAAATACAGTGGACTCGCGGTAATCCGCACCCGATCTTATCCGGCATCCCCTATAATCCGATACGCCTATTATAGTTGATTATACGTAAAAATTCTAACAAATCCTCACTAATACATTACGTCTTATATTGTGCTCGACGCGTATTGTTTCGCTTTAAATTAACACTTAGTTTTTTGTATACATAATACTTAGCCTAGCGAACATATACACAATTTATACGTATACACAACTATATGTATAGTTCGAATATATTCTCTGATTTATATTAGTCGGAAGGTACTATTACAAGAACGGCCCTGACAATAGAGGATCTTAGGCAGTACGCTATAATCTAACAAATCCGATAGCCCGACATTGCACTGCAAAACATTTGTTGGATTACCGGGGGTCCACTGTATAAATTAAAATTACGATAAGACTTTTTCATATATATATACAATATTATGATTACCCCCTTTCCTGTGTATTTCTAGATGTTTGGTGTTAGACTTAATGTTAAATAGATCTTTTTAGTAATCTTAGTAATTGTAATTTATTATAATATCACCTTATACATTTAAAATTGTATATATTTACGCAGCCAACCTCCGAAGAGATCCAACAGCTATTCTTCAGACAAGTATGTTTAGTAGTGTGCTTATATTTTTATTAACCGAACTAATGCACTCTTTAATGTATTAGTATTAGTATCGTAACTTAATGTATTAGTATCGTTGTCTAACACCCATAACACAAGCATATAATTTGCTTACTTTGGGGTTAGATCAATTTGTGTA
>DVZL01005978.1:0-11676 GCA_018236625.1 Lasaia peninsularis
ACTTAGAATTATTTTCTAGTTTTTAGTTGTACAAGCAATAAAAGCGTGTTTTATAGTTTTTTAAACTATTATTTATTATTTATTATCATCTGTATAAGACTATGTAAAACGTAATTACCGTAATGTACTTGGAGATGTGGTATCACTGATTATGATCTCGAGACTGGTACCTACTACCATACTTCGTAGCCTATTTATATAAACCATGAGATCAGTAAAAACCACTGAAGTGATACATATTACATTATTATAATTATGCTGAGTATTGACAATGACGACATTGGATTTTCAAGGAATATCAACTAGCTTTTTCCCGCGGTTTCATTCGCTTGGCTTTTAAGGGTTTTTTTTAAATTTCTATACATTATCTATAAAGATTAAAACATAGGAAGCTTTACAAAATAGTACGTAGAACTACAGAGGTCTTTTTTTTAAAAGCAATAATTCAGCGACACAAAAAAAAGAATAAAAGAAATATGTATATGTGCGTTGTATATACATACACATAGACACACAAACATACATAAGCATCAGGTAATTAGGTAATAATAATGTATTTGGAGCCTCGATAGTCTAGTGGTTCTCGCCTTTGAAATCCATTACAGCAGTTCAGTTTCGAATTTATACATGGTACCTACACTTTCTAAGTGATCTTACGGCGAAGAAAAACACACATACACAAAACCGGTTTTTCTGGAGATGTTCTCGACTCTCCTAATCTAGGTTTGAGCCTGGTTTCCCTTCTGGTTTACAGATGTCCGATGGCAGTCGCTCTGTGTAAAAACATTGTCAAATCTAAAAAAAAATTAATAAAAAAATTATACGAGATATCTAAAATTTGATTTCGAATTATATAAATCAAATCTGGCAACATATTTCTAGATGTAAAAATAGATGTGCACATTATTTTTGATGATGATGCAAAATTTGATAAGTGCATCAACTTAATATGGCATAATCGAGGTATGCTCAAACTGCGGCCCGTTGGGTTTTTACGGTCTGTAGACAACAGATGTCACTTACACTCAAAAGAGCTACTTGTTAATTCCCTTATGACAAGACAATATTATAGGTATTATCTAAGAGACAACCGTGGTCTATAGTCACCATAGATTGCTGTATATGTGTTTGTAGGTGCGCCGCTACCCTGTGGTCGGGCTGTTAGACCTTATTTGCAAGTCTACCAGCTACCCTACCCTCCAGAAAGGAACACAACATTGCCATTAGGTGGCAGGAATAGTAAACTGGCCAAGTGTTCTGTACTATTATCTGTAAAAAAGTTTTTTTCTGTTTTTAGTATTCGTTGTTATAATGGCAACAGATATATATCATCGCTGAAAATTTCAACTGCCTAGCTATTACGGTTTATGAGATACAACCTGGTGACAGACATATAGACAAACAGACAAATGGACGGAGAACGGAGTCTTAGTAATAGGGTTCCGAATTTATCCTTTCGGTAGCGAACCCAAATAAACTCAATGGGACGGGGTGGGATTCTAGCTTTTAGATAACGCCCTCTATTAGACCACCGAGACACTAAATATATTATTAATAAAAATCATAACTAAATCAGATCATGTTTTAAACATAAACAAATCTGAATCAAATAAAAAAAACTTTAATATTCTCATAAGCTTTACGGAAAAATACTTTAGCGTTAATTCCATTACGTATTTTATATGAATGCAATAAAAAACATAAATCCAACGTCATGTAAAACCAGTCAAATGTTACTGGCTATAAATTTTGGCCGCAAAAAATGTGGTTTTTAAAAAAAAAGTAATGGATCTGAATCATCTCTGCATTATTTCAATAAGGACAGCGAATAAACCACGGGTCTCCTGACGGTAAGAGATAACCGTGGCCTACCACAGATATGTGGATACCACAGATGTAGGTGCGTCGCTATCCTGTGGTCAGATTTTTGGACCATTGGTGCAGTAAACATAAGACGACAGGAATAAGTAAGAGTGGATCTACTCGGGCGAGTTGCTGCACAGCACTCTACCACCAGTGGTCATGTTGGTAATGACCCAGTTAACCTACGCTCGCCTCTTATGAGCTGCTTAATAGGGAGGTATATAGTCCATTCTACAGAGGGGATCCGGATCAATACGTCGATTACCCTTTCTAATAACACCCGTTTTACAATAATTATAATACTATTCATCATCGTCACAGCATATACTTTTATACTTGCAATTTGGACAATATATTAATTCGCAATAATTGTTAGGTATATAAAATTTTTAATACATAAATAATTGATAAAATTGAATTATTGCACGACACGAAAGTAGTGTTATAGGACTTGCACTATGTTATTATTTGGGACAACCTTATGTATACCCTATTGTTGACAATAAATTATTATATTATTATTTACATAATAATTATAAACTTAATTTTGTTTCCATATAATTATTTTTTACTAGACAAATTACACAAATTGATCTCACCCCAAAGTAAGTAAATGAAATGCTTGTGTTATGGGTTTTAGACAACGATACTAATACATAGAAATACTTAAATGGATACCAGGATAAAATTAATAAGCACCCAGACCCGGAAATACAAACATCTATGTTCATTATACAAATGCCTGTCCCTGTCGGGAATCAAACCAGAGCCTCGCGGTTAGTCGATGCGGTTAGGCGTGTACGCTAGCCAATCGACCAAAGAGGCGGTGTATAAAAGTAAACATCCCTTATAGGCTATTTGTTGATAATTCTAAATTGTAATGTTGATTGTTAAATGTGTTGATCTTAAAATAAATAAAAGAAAAAAATAAAATATTAAATCCCATTAAGAAATCTGTTTACTTATTTATCTTCGACCCCTAATTTATGAACTCGTTGGTGAAACAACTCCTAATTCCACCATTGAACTAGTGCTCGTTACTATCGTGTTACTAGCTAGAGGTTAAAGTTGCCAATAGAATTGCACATGTGGCCTAGGTTTCTGGCCATATCATAGCGACGCATCAGTGTCGTCTGTGTCTGTAGCTTATGAAAGCTATATATGCTTATTTGCGTTTTGACCGTTACACTGTTACTGAGGGTTAACAAAAATATATAACCTTGGCCTTAGATACTAGTATCATGCTAACCTATTTAAAAAAAATCGAACAGTAGATCACAGTGTCGGACTCAGCAAACTGTATAAAATTTTATGGAGGATTTTAATTAATATTGTTTTAAAATTGCACCTACTGTCGAAACATTACGATAACCCAGGGTTGGTATTCAACGTCGTCGGGTAAGCTTGAAAGCAAACAGATAAAACTATGTCTTGTCATTTTTATTACGATTCTTAAATCATCAAAGATGTAAATTATGCACTGTGAATTTGAAGCTGGAACCTGAAATGCCAACACCCCTAACCCTGGTATTCATCATCAATACTAGGAACTATACAATCTTATTCAGAACCAGATATTGCTAAAGATATATATATAGGAAAATTAAGGCGTACCTATTCGGTTACAGGATTCTACTGCTTAGTCTTGAACCATAAAAATAAGTTGCTAGATTATTCAACTAAGGACAATAGCGTCACGTGAATGAAAGGGTAAGAAATCAAAGAAATTCAAAATGCGTTGCCAAAAAAAAAAAATATCGTAAAGTCGATTTCTCCGAAGATAGCCAAAACTTTATTATTTTATACCCACGATTAGCTGATGCCATTAGGTCCCATGATGTGACAGGTGACAAGTCCAATCTCAGCCAACGTTATGTTTTTTAGATAAACTGAAAAACCCTATCCGGGACCTCGTGCGTCAGTGAGACGCCGACTATGCTTGATTAGGACGAGAATCACTAATAACTTGGTCTGTTTTATGTGAATAAATAATTTAATTAACTACTGCAACATGCTTAATCTGGGTCTGGTGGGTATAGCATCACTAGAAGTTTGTTTATAGCCGTTGTCAAGTAACGCCATTGATTTTATTTTGAATCGAGGCAACTTTAGCTACAATGAGTATTGTCAATTCAGTTCCCACGGTGGCACCACAAAAAACATGCTACCAACCCAATTGTCTTAATGAATAATATTAAAGAATTAATTTGTAATCTGTGTCAACCCTTATGATTAAAATAACTAGTTGTCTATTGTTTAGTAGATAATTGTCTATCAAAATATTTTCCGTGATTTAAATATGGCCTCAATAATACCAGCTGGCTTGGCAAATGGGGTAAGTTTTTTTAAAAAATATTTTTAAGAGATAAAAAAATAATGCAATTTAATTTTTATGAAATAAATTATAATAAAGTAACGTCATTTTTGAATTTTAGTGGCTAATGGCAGTTTTTTATTTCTAACTAAAAATTAATGTAGGTAATTTAATTTTGCTAACAGAAATTATAATAGAGAAAGGGAATTTTCATTTTTTTTGTAAGCGGATCGTTTTTTTTAATTTCTTTTTTTATCATGTTTTTGCATTATTCACAAAACTTTATAATTTTTTGTTTTGCAACGAGTAAGCAAATATAACGTGTGATTTGCTGTCCAATTTTTAGTAGTAGAAATATATTATATTGGCAAGTTGGGAGACTTGGTAATGGTAATGGTTGAGATATAAAGGTGGGGGGTTTTAATTTTTTATTTTGATCTTTAATGATATACTAGCTAATGCGACGGAACACCTACTGACGTTGTCCTTTTATTGTCTCTTAATTTTATTTATGTCGGTTAAGTATTCTTAAATTTTCAAATTTTTCGCGCAATTGCCTTATGCTTTTCCTTTAGCGTAAAAAGAATTAGCGTAATCAGCTGTCCAGATATCGGTCATCCAAATTATTACCAATTTTTCCATGGTTTCTTGGAACATCACGACCTCCATGTTTAAATTTAACTAAATAAGAGTAGCCTACGTCACTACCTATTAAATCAGCGATTTGCCAATGAAAGTCCCATAAAAATCGGTCTATCCTTTTCAGAGTTTAGCGGGAACAAATAAGCAGACGAACAGACGGACAAAAATTCTAAAAAATAATATTTTGGTATACGTACCTTGTAAAAATGTAGTAAGACTCTGTAAAGTGCTAGTCGAACTCGCGCACGTATGGTTCCGTATCATTGTCTATATACAAAAGGTAAAAAAGTTATGTTAATTTATTCTGTTTTTAGTATATGTTGTTATAGCGGCAACAGAAATACATCAGGTGCGAAAATTTCAACAGTCGAGCTATTACGGTTCATGAGATACAGCCTGGTGACAGACAGGCAGACAGACAGATAGACAGTCAGACAGACACACAGATGGACAGCGAAGTCTGAGCAATATTAGATTCGGTTCCGATTTTACCCTTAGGGTACGGAAAACTAATAGTGGTTATTCTAATAGGTAGGTATACTTATTACATACAGACACACCAAATATATTTATTTATATATAGATATACGGACGTGTTTGCCGACTTCCAATTAATAACACTGGTCAATATGACTTTTTGCCGTTAATTAATTTATGTATTTTCAGTATTTCTCACATATCAGTATTTAAAAAAATAATAAAAGCAATCTATTACATCGTAATATCTAAATAAACGATTTACTTTGAATTTTAAAAATTTTGACGGTCTATCGAAAATAAGTATTGTGGTTGGCCATTGTAACAAAAACAAAACTTATTGTATACCCTGATGTGGAATCAGTAACTAAACCGCTTCTTCATACTGAAAACTGTCTACCGCCGCAACCTCCACTAAAGGAAAAAAGATGCAGAGGACAACGTAAGCGACGTCGAATCGGCATCTTCAACACAGATCCTTACTCAGTCACAAAATTTTGTTGTAAATGATAACGAACCACATTTAAAAGGTCAAGGTGAATTAAATGATTTAGTTAGAAAATTAAATTTGTCTAAAGCCCAAGCCAAACTTTTAGGTTCCAGACTTCAACAGTGGAATTTACTTCATCCGAGTACACAAATTTCAGTGTATCGAAAACGCGATGCTGAATTTGTAGACTTTTTTAAACAAGAAAGTGATCTTACATACAGTAGTGATGTGCAGGGGCTTATGAATAAATTAGATGACAGCTATTCACCAGATCAATAGAGCCTATTTATTGATTCTTCTAAATTAAGTTTAAAAGCTTACTGCATAAAGTTTTACTGCATAATGGCAATGATCTTCCATCTGTACCTTTAGCACATGGCATACACATAAAAGAAACATATATTAATATAAAAAATCTACTCGAGAAAATTAAGTACAACTTGCACTCTTGGAAAATATGTGCAGAGCTTAAAGTTGTTAGAATATTACTTGGGTTACAAGGAGGCCACACGAAATATTGTTGTTTTTTATGTGAGTGGGATAACAGAGCTAGAAAAAAGATGACTAATTTGGCCAATGAGGACTAATTTCGTTCCTGGACAAAAAATATTTCCGAAAGCCTATTAGTATAGCCAAATAATATAGTTTTACCGCCTCTTCACATTAAATTAGGCCTCATGAAAAACTTTTAAAGGCATGGATAGAAACAGAGAAGGTTTTTTGTATTTAAAAACATTGTTCCCTAGACTGAGTGAAGCTAAATTGAAAGAAGGAATTTTCGTAGGGCCAGATATAAGGAAGGTCATGAAAGATACTAATTTTATTTCAAAATTAAACAAAAAGGAAAAAAATGCATGGCTTTCTTTTGTTGAAGTGACAAAGAATTTTTTGGGAAACACAAAGTCTGCAAACTATAAGGAGATAGTTTCTAAGCTTCTAAAAGACTATAAAGATTTAGGATGTAATATGTCTTTGAAGATACATTTCCTTCATTCCCATCTAGATTTTTTCCCCGAAAACTTGGGCGATGAGCGATGCAACTAAGCGATGAGCACGGCGAAAGATTCCATCAAGACATCATGGCGATGGAAAGAAGATACCAAAGAAAGTGGTCGCCGAGAATGCTTGCAGATTTTTGTTGGACACTAAAACGAGATCATCCGTCTTATAGTTACAAGAGGCAAGCAAAAAGAACAAAAACATCCTCAGAATAAATTATTTAAAAAAAATATTTACGAACGTTAGTAATTTTTGGTTACTTTTTAATAAATGTATTTTATGAAAAAATTGGTGTTTAAATTTTTTTTAACGAACATCTTTATAGTAGTTGCATGCCAAGGTATGAAAAAATTAGCAACGGCAAATATATATATATATATGTTGACGGATTTTCCGATCTACCCGATATGCACACAAAATTTAATGAGAATGTAACGGGATAAAACGTCTTATAATTTTATATTCATCTCCCAGTTTCAAACTACCTCCCCACCAATTTTAAGCCAAATCGGTTCAGCCGTTCTTGAATCATAAACTGTGTTAATCATTAGTCGTTATTTCTGAACGAACGTTTAAATATTTGAGGAACTTCTATGCACCTGCTTAATGCACTTTTCAACCTTTTTAATTGATTTTAAAACAATCCAGACAATAGTTTATTTACCCTTTTTAAATAGTTTATACAAAATACATTTCTGAACGCATGCACAAATGTTATTCATTACCTACAGTATTTGACAGGATGGTCAACAAATATTTACATTTATTGGAAACTAGCGACCCACCCCGGCTTCGCGCGGGTTTACTATACATAATATATATAAATCTTCCTCTTGAATCACTCTATCTATTTAAGAAAACCGCATCAAATTCCGTTGCGTAGGTTTAAAGATTTAAGCATACATAGGGATATAGGGACAGAGAAAGTGACTTTGTTTTATACCATATAGTGATAATTTATATTTTATAATTATACATTCATCGAATTTTCATCGTTTTTCGATTTGTTTTCGAGCTAATCGGGGCGGAGACAAATCCAACGATTCAAAAACCATAAAAATTGTTTCAGCAGATCTCGAGTTTTAAATGTTGTAACAAACCCGACTTTGTTTTATACATGTAAATGTTGAAGGGAATTTTACTGACAGACAGCTGATGTAATAAGGAATAGCTTAGGCTACTTTAATTTTAGAATATTATTTAAGAAATGTATGAAAAAAAATCGCTGATGAAGTCGCGGCTACAGCTGGTTGTAGAGTATATTAGCCATTGACTCTATACATATTCCTGTTAGGCTTTTATTTGTCGACTTTGACAACGTTTATAATGCGCATTGGAGTCTTATGCAGTGTGATTAGATCATGAAATTATAAAAAATATACACATTATTTAGTGTTTTGAAACAGCAAGATGATGAAAGCTTGCCTAATATTATGACAAAATAAAATATTAAAAACGTGACTTTTTTACACGTTAGAAATTTATTATTATACATATTTGTATATATTTCATTATTTAGAAATAAAAGTTATCGTAAAACATGAATACACTGCTCATGAACAGTGAGTGTATAAAATACTTTACGCACAAAATGCAATTTATTTTTATCAAAATATGATAGGTTCGAATTGCTTACTATTTATTAATTTGCTTGGGCAAATGTTTTCTTTATCCCAAGGTTAGCTGTACTGTAACACATCTTTTGTCAGAGATCAGTTCGCTTTGTATCCTACAATAAAGTATTTAATAATAAATAAATAAAACTTATGAAATAGTTGTAATTTGTCGTGCTAACACAAAGTCAATGAATATTGTTTATAAAAAACTCTCATTAACATACAAAGAAAACGCAACATTGTTAGAAATAATAATAATTACTTAACTCCTGACTTGTGGAAACACGGTTAATGTAATGGATATAAACATTAACTGATTTTCACTAGTACAGTTCCTAGCACAAGTTATTATACTTAGTTATTTTTTTTTTACATCTTCTATACATCTAATCCCTTTAAACGAGCAATTCTCGTATATATAATATCAACAATCTTGGAAACGGCTCCAACAATTTTCTTGAAATTTTATATATAATCTAATATGTACCAATTTAAAAAGAGCTCTGTCGTCATATCGGACTGATGTTAAATGGGGTTTAGTGAATCGCGGCCGGATACAAACAGACGGTAAAAAGTTCTAAAAAAATGTGTTCTTAAGCCTGTTTAGTCACTTTGGCTTATTTATTAAATATCTTCAATGTACAGAATTCACCCTTCAACAGTTTTTTTATTATATGTATAGATAGATAGATAAAATATATAACAAGCATTTATGTTCTATGAGTTTTTTCAGATTGAAAAAAATTTAACATTGCTTGGAATCAGATTTGTGTCAGATATGGTGACGGTCCTATCACATGCTATTCGTCATCGTGGATGCATAACTTTTGCCTACCCCTTCAAAGATGTGGGCGTGACTATATTTATTTAAATGCACTTACGTACGTGACTGTACTACACATCTACCAAATTAAAGACAAGGCAGTTTCCGAAATCATTAAGACCTTGTGCAAGGGAAGTTGTTAACGTTTTCCTTTCAATATATTCCGATCTCTCAGTGCGCAAGCGCACGCGATATACGATCAATCGAGTTTTTTTTTGAAGAGTGATAATGGCAAATAAAGATAGGAGTGATGGGGGGAATGTGTTCAAAATAACCGAACCAGCTGGTGAAGAAGACAACCAAGATGCTTCCACTGGAGTTGTCGATGATGTAAATATTTTATGAACTACCTCACTTACAACATTTTTAGTTTTGTATAACCTATATACTTCTACAGTTTGAATTACAAATGTGCAAAATTTTACAAATACAATATCCGATGATTTCTTTTTTTAAATTTGTTCATTAGTTCATGGATTTTTTATAAGAAACAAATGAATGTGTACCTATGTATATCGTATACATATATGCGTTTGTGTATGTGTATATATGCGTAAATTAAATACTCAGGGCCTGTTTCATCAAGTCTGAGTAAAGTATTAATTAACTACTCATTGATTAGTACTACTTGACAGATAAAACTATCAAGTAAATTAGTTCCACTTTATGTTACTCGGACTTTGTTAAATTGCTTTTTGCATTTACTCATGAGTTTACTGAGCGATTAGCTTACTTGTAACTTTACTCAGACGTGACGAAAGAGGCCGTAAGTAACAAAGATTCAGGCATTAGCTAGTTTTATATAAAGTAATGTATTTTAGTGTACAGACACAGCCTAACAGTTTTAGTAGATTTAGGCTTGTTCTCTCATCCCACGTAGACATAAAGCCAGCAGGTGCTAACTATTTCGCAAAACGTAATTTTGATTTGTGTGGAATGAGTTTCGTATTTAATAGATCTGAATATATTTACATTTTATCATAATAGTTTATTACATGACGAAACTATGAAACCAATTTTTATATGCTTAGATAACATTTTTCACTATTTTTCACTTTAAACTTTTAACACATATATTCGGCAAATAAATACATTTCATTTCATAAATATACATATATCATAAATATTTGGGGAATTGAAATGTTTTCCCAGGTAGTTGTTTTGTATATGTAAATACTGTACTGTATCTGTTAATAAAATGTATTCTAGAAAAAAAATACAATTATTTACTTTTTGAATATAAGAAGATATTAAATTACATGGATTTTCTGATATATTAAAAAACTGAACATCAAAAAAGGCAAAAGTGGTTTATCGACATTTATATCCGACGTTATGGTGTTCGGAAATCATATAAGTCGGTAAAATAATGTCTAATGAAATAATAGATCCCAAACATAGGTAAAATTCATAACAACTTTATACTTATACATAGATATATACTCCAGCTGTCTCCTTGTTTGCTTTTAATAAAAAGAATTGATGCCTTTACCCGAACGAATAAATAAGATTAGTGCTAAAATATGCAAAGCACACAATAAAATACTAATAAACGTATAAGGTTATAAGTTTAATACAATATGCGAGGCAAAAAAGGACAAAATAATAAATTGGGACAAGTTTTGACGCCCACAAGTGCGAGTGGGCAAACCGGCCGCAGACGTGTCCATGAACAGTCATTATGAAATACGGATAATTAACTTATAGTAATATTCATTTATAATTATTGTCTTATCAAAGTTTTGTTATAGCCCTTCATAGAAATTGAAAACTGCAAAATAGGCATAATTAACTCAATTGCTATCTGAATGTATATTTAAAACTGTTAGTTCAAAACTGTCGGTCTTCTCGACGAATTGTTTGATAATTGAAATTATGATAGCTTGAGTTTACATGACTTCTCTACCCTACTACTACCCTATTTAAATCTTATTATAATAATGACCACCGCTAACTTTTGGAATGGTGGCAGGAACACCTAAGATGTGATGTTGAAAATCTCTTCCACCTGGTCACAGTCAAGGTACAAAGATCCTTAGTTACTGAAAATAAAATAAATAAATATTGTCACGGCCATATCTCAAAAGGCATAGGCAGATGTGTATATGTACCAACGATTAGCCGACTATATTAGGTCCCATGCTGTGATAGGTGTTAATAAAGTATAATACAATACAATAATTTATGAACATAGTTACATTATACAATATTAAAAGAGGTTGAAAGAGGAGCAAATCAATAACCTTTTTAATATAATTCGGATTATATATATATTTTTGTAAAATCTAAATTATGTAAAAAAGGAAAGTAAAATACATACCTAATTTGTATGTAATTAATAGGGAATATGCATGTCAATTTATATTCTTATTTTTGCATTTGTGGACATAATATGAAAATTTTCGCACATAGGAACAGAACAATATTTATAATATATATTGTGAAATTAATA
>DVZL01005979.1:0-11675 GCA_018236625.1 Lasaia peninsularis
TATACAAATAAAACTGAAGTGTCTGTATGTAATATTAAAATAACCGCTTTTTACTCAGTGCATATTATGTATATTCGCAAGATACATATACCAGATCAATTTTTTTTTGAATTGTTGTCTGTCTGTCTGTTTGTACCCGCTAATCTCTAAAGCGGCTGAATCGATTTTGATGAAACTTTCACTGGCAGATAGCTGATGTAATAAAGAACGGCTTGGCTACTTTTATTTTACATTTTTATTTTTACAATAAACATCGTCGTCAAATTTCATAAGCTTAATAACTAGTTGAATGCTATAAAAATAGTTTTGCTCTAAAGGACTCATATTATGGTCTATCGAAATGATAACAAAATTAAAAATTTAGGAGACCTATATGTATTATATAGGTTTCTTATATATTATTATAGAAAGGAAATATATATTTGGTTCTGTATACATTTTTATGACTTTACTAGCTGTGCCTGCGACTTTGTCCACTACACAATTATTTTATTTTATAAATTTTTTACATAATGCTCAAATTAGAAGTAGCCTAAGCCTTTTCTTATTATATCAGTTGTATGCCAGTGAAAGTCCCGCCAAAATCAGTCCAGCCGTTTTAGAGATTTGCGGGTATAAACAGAAAGACAAAAAATCTAAAAAGTATTATCTTTGTATATTATATACTCTTGTAAATATACATATGCATTTAGTAAAAAGCGGTTATTTTAATATTATATACAGACAATCCAATTTTATGAATTTGTATAGATTAGAATTTCCTACCTTCGAGCTTCATCAACAGATCAGCTCATTGTTACCATCCAAAAGTATCCCTTTCGTAGTTAACAAATGAGCTAATGACCGTGAACACAAAAGCAGATTTCCTGTTATGTCTATGAATCATCTCGATGATGGTAACTTTAAAATAAAAAAGGCGCATATCAATCTGTCCATTCGTATAGGGCTACGATGCTACAGACAAACCCACACACGAGGGGGGTTATAAGTTTTACTTGTTTATATGTTTTAATTGGGGGTTAAAAAGGTTTCTAATGTTGCCTTCTTATATTATTAGTGTTTTGACGGAAGTCCCGGATTAATAAACAAAAGAATTTTCACGAAGCTCATTACGACTGTATATAAGAATTTATATATAGTAATTACTCTTTCAAACCAGTCAAAGACAATTTCGTAGTCAAAGATAATATTCTAAAAACGTTTAAATATTCTAAATATTCTAAAATGATAAATAAATTAATATCTTTGGACAAATTACACAGATTGATTTATCCTCAAAGTTAGCAAATTATATGCTTGTATTATGGGTGTTAGTCAACGATACTAATACATAGAAATACTTAAATTAATACTTAAATAAATATCAGAATAAATTTAATATACATCCAGACCTGGAAATACAGACATCTATCTTTATCACACAAATCAATCTATATTTAAGAATAGTACTTTCTTGTGAAAAAATATCTCATTCCATTGGCATATTACATGTTATTCTGAAATAGCCCGATACGACGCATACCAGTAAAGCATTCGCAATTTTTGTTAACTTCAACACGCCCAATAAAACATATTTATCATGAGAAGACAATATCCATAAATAACACGATAAAACAGAAATAGAACAGGAACATATACATTATACTGCGCCATAAACGAGAAATAAAAAATGAGGACATAAAGAATATTTTATTGCAATCAATAATACTTTATAGGTGCGTTCTGTAACAGATAGGAGTTGTTCAAGCGAATAACACAATAATTACAACGAACGTTAAACAAGATTTACACCAAACGGATCGACCCATAGATTACACAACAGACAGACGTGATGGTTTTTATTACTCTGAGAATGAAATTGTACGAGTAAATATAAGGAAACAGATATTTTCAGCTTTGACATACTTGTGGAAATAAAAATGGAGTTTTGAATAAATATATGTGGCCTAACGACTCTGTGGTGTAACGGTACGACTGTCGCCTGTTAAGACCGTTAGCTACAAAGGATCCCGGATTTAATTCCCAGGTCGGGCAACTTTTGTTAAAAATGTTTTTCAGATTTTTCTGAGTAAGCATTATATAGCCCGCGATTGGAATGTGTCCGAAGTTGCGATAGTACCTTCATCATGGCCCTAGTGCCTTGGCTGATCGTGGGTGTTCTAGTATATCTGCTGGATTTACGAGTCGTAGATATAATAGCACGCCTCTGCCGACCCCTTCGGGGATAATAGGCATGAAGGTGCTTTTTTATGTAGGCTAGTTGCACGCGCCTTGGACTTCCATATTAGTCCAGAAACTCGCCATGTACTGAAGACTTCTTATGGTGAAGGAAAATGTCATGGGGAAACACGAGATTTATGTCCGATATGGCGACGGACTTGCCACCTGTCACATCATGTGGGTAATATCGTAGGCTAATTGGGGGTTCATATGTAAGTACCTACCTCCACCTACCATTTCGGTGATATGGGCGTGAATTTGAGGTTTTTAATGATGCGTAATGAATTGCATTACATTGTGATGCATTTTATATGCAAAATACAACATTGAATTGGACTTGTCAATCTTAGAAGTTTCAATTTTTTTTAATATTTCATATCACTATTATACTGTGCATATTAGCTTTTCACCCGCGAGAAACACACTCACAAAATTTCGCATTTATAAAATATATTAGTAGAATCATCAAAATAGCCATGGTTTTTTATATGGTTTATATTTTGTATTAGCACAAGAAAGAATTATTCTAGTCTTATTCTATTGTTATAAATTCGAAATATCTTAAGTATGATTTACTAACATTAATTTAATAAAAAATTAAAATTAACATTTAACATTATGGGTATATAAATATGTATAGGTATATTATATTATTACGGACGAAAACCGTTAACTGCCATCGCTTTTAATGAATCAACAGAAACTCTTTTTAAAAAATGCAAGATTTTCTAGGACAGCAAAATAATTAATCAAATTGAGCAAAAATATGGGACCAAAATAGTTTTGATCTTAAATATGTTTATTTATGCCGACTATCCCCGAATGGTTACGCAGAGGTTATTATGTGAAAAGTGGCAATTCCATTGCCATATTTGGAATAAATACTGAGTTTGCGGGTTTCAGAGCCCTCAGAAATAGTACCTACTTAAGTTAGAAAAAGTCATGGTACATGGCGGGGTTTGACCTTGGACTACTGAAATGAAAGTACGAAGCCCGTACCACTTGGCCACAGAGGCTCTTAAGTGACTTAAGTAATATTTATTTATTCATTACACAATAATGTCATTAAAAATAAATAATAGCAAGCGTAGTGGTAGAGTGCTGTGCAGCAACTCGCCCGGTTAGGGATTCACTGCCTTACCTATTCCTGTTGCCATAATGACACTGTCGTGTTTTTCTTTTTCTTATAAAATACAATTGTCGTATTCTGGTCCGGAGGGTAGGGTAGCCGGCAGCCTTGTACTAAGGTCTAACAGCCCGACCACAGGGCAGCGGTGCGCATACTATATCTATATAATGTCTATAGGTCACGGTTGTTTATTATCATCAGGAGACCCTTACTCCATACAAAAAGTGCAATAAATATGTAGATAACTCTTTGAAATGCACAAAAATGTGTATCAACCAAAAGGGAATATGTCAAAATAGGTTATAATCAATCACTTCTAAAAAAATAGCATCTGATTAGCGTTTATTCTGTGGTAAAACAGTTCTCGGCGGCCATAAAGCTTGGTGCACACGTTTATCTCCTGCTCCTTCAATAAACAAACTGCGGAAGAGAGAATAAAGCCGAAAGACTAGCATATATCTCACGGAGCAATAAAATAAATCCAACCCCGCGCCATAATAACATTCAGAACGCTGAATTATTTTCTAATCCGAGTCGGTAAGCTAATAGTTCGCACGTGCCGGCCTTTACCCTGAAATACGAGCGAAAACATCCCAAGAAAAACATGAATTTCCTCTAGAACAGGCGCTCTAATGCGCCCTTAATGCGGACACCTTAATAATTGTCAAATAAATTTGGAGAAAAACTGCTGAAGCTTAACTCGATGTGGAGGTAATGACGTCATAAAGTTTGTGAGTGCTGGTTATCCAACGCAGGAGGTGAAAAATACTTATGTTCATTGGTATAAATAAATTGAGCTTTAAGAGGATTGTGTAGCGAACATCTTGTTCATACACAGAGAGAAAGCGTTTCTAACCCTTCATATAATCTGATCCTAATTCTCGTGGTGGTGTGCACTATATTCGATAAAACATCTGCCTGTAACGGTTTTTTCTGTTTTTATGAAGAGTATATTTAGTATGGAGGTAGATAGGAAAGTATGTAAGAATAGTGATACCTGGTACACTCTCTCCGCCAACCTAAGATACTTGGAATAGTTTAGGAATGGCGTTTTTCATTTAAATAGATGTTGACAATGACCATTATTACTATACTTCAATCAATACATTTGCCCCAATCATAATTATTATGATTGGGGCAAATGTATTGATTGAAGTATAGAAATAATGATCATTCTAAATACTAAATTATAATAGTGAAACTGGTTAACTTAAAAAAGTGGAAAAAATCTATAGTAAAGGCTGTAGTAAAAAGCTTGTACTTTTTATGTTATTTAAAAAGTGTATATAAAATGAAATTCCATCAAGTGCCGACAGTGAAAAAATAAATTATACAAATTTCACTTATACTAGCGTCTAATGTAACTAAACTGTCCGCTGTTGTAGTTTTAAATAACATACAACAATAACTGTTATTGTTTTAAAATACCATGTTAATAAAATCCATTGTCTTCTGTGAAATATCATAACCAAGAGAAACTAAAGAATATTCTTCAAACTCATCTCAACTTGACGGTAGACATAAATAACTAGTCATATTTTCACGCCATTTCAACTCTGCCCCTACAAAGGAATGCACGTCTGCTTAGATTAATGTATCTTCATATATTTATACCCTGTTTCAAAATTCACCTAACCCGGTTAAGTAACGTAAATTTATATGCAATTCGATTTGAATTATATCTCAAGACGGTACGACTCAAAAATCCATAACGCGAGTTGTGAGTTACGTCATTTTAGAAATATAATAAGATGAATTTTCCACAAAGTTCTCCCCGTGTCTATCTGAGCACTTTGTAAGATAAAAATGTGGACCCGAAGGAGAATAGATCAACTCTGTCTGCGGTGAGGTGGCGGTAGCAGACAACCGACAAAAAGTAGCTTTTGTAGTGACACCATATATTGAGAGATGCTGAGACATGTTGCTATAAAGGCAGTTACATTTACATTGTATAGTTCGCATACAATGTTGCGTTTACCTTTTTGAAAGATTACTTTTATTTTAGTTGTTTGTTCACGGTTCTAAGTATATGAGACTTTTTTCCACATCGAGAGTTTTAATAAGATTTGACAAAAACATTGCTCTATTGTAAATATAACATTTCTATTATATCGTGAATTTTTTTTTCGTAACATAAAATACCTGCTAGCAAAATATTGTCGCGATTGGTTCAGAAGTTTTGGTATGAATATTAGCGCGGTACACGAACAGACTGATAAAAATTCTTTCTCAACAATTTTCGACTGCCTGTTTTAGTCATCTGGACTTACTTATTAAAATATCGTACAAACTTCACTGTTTACAATTTACGCTGTACACTTTAATATGATTAATTTCACTTTTTGTTACATGAAGTTAGTTTGAAATTACAAAGGTACTAAAAGCGTTTATTGTCAAAATTATATGAGTAGTGTGAAAAAATATCAATACAAGTAATAAAATTGTAGAAGAGTTATTTTTGTAAATTGAAGATATTTAAAAAAATACATAGATCTAGGCTGCTAAAACGGTCAGGAGTATACATTTGCAGCATTTTTAGAATTTTTGTCTAGTATCATGTTTGTCATTGGCAGGTCAATTACATATAATATACCTCCAGTGAAATGAGGAAAGTCTTAGTTTCCTATTTTATTTAACTAGAAGTGGTCCAGCCGCTATTTTTTGTCAGAATGGTACAAAAAATTATTATTATTGCTAAAATTGTGAACGAACTCGCAAATAAGCTAGTTCTGAATAAATAAACGTTTTACTAAGTTCACAGTAATATCGGGCCATATACCTGAAATGTACTAACACTTGGACACCCCAAGCGACTCTTTTGACAGCTGCTACATTAACTTTGTGGGATGCTTTGTACTTGTTGAAACGTTAATTTTCCGTAGTAATATACGACCGCACACGTCATTGTGATATTTCAAGTACAACGATGCATTTAGTTTATTCCTTGTGATATATGTTCAGAATTTTGCAACAAATTGATTTAGAAATTACGTAATATTATGCAGGTATCCAAAAATTCTTGGTATTGTACCGTTGTATCATACATGTACCGTCGTAGCTACAAAAAAAGTTAAATTTTATTTTTTGTGTGCTTTATGGTACATAGGTAATTTTAACACAAACAACAAAACAGCAGAAAAGGTGAGCATATTTCTAACAAGATATATCTTATAGCTAGCTAAATGATGAAAAGAAAAGGTAAATTGAGTATAAAAAACGAATGTTACTTTTTAGTGTACCTAAATTTTGTTGTAAATTTTTTTTCAATTACCAGAATTATAGATATGCCCGGTCGCGAATCAAAACCGAATATCGCAATCGGCCGGTGGTGTAATAATATATGCGCTCTATACCCTCGACCCAAGCAAAGATTGAAATATTTAATTTTGTACAATAGAAAATAGTACTTTTAAAGAAATCGCGGAATTACAAAATATATTAAATTTTATTAATAAGTAATGGCTGAAAATTCTTCGCTATTTTTTTACACAATCGGGTGCTTGTTTTTTGATTATTTGGTAGCCATAAAATTATATATTTTCTTGATGTCGGTCCGTCGTCCGTGCATAAGATTGAAGGCGAGTAATAAATTTTTATGCTTGCGTCACATTTTAAGGCTACGTTTGACGAGTGTTTTAAATTGAATAAGTGATAAATCTTGTCACTTTTTCCAGAACTACTGACAGGCCATCGCTGCCGACTTTGACGTTGACGTATTCTCTCGTAGCGAATGTTTCTCTGTGAGACAGCCGCAATTTTACATTTTTAGAAGAAAAAGTTTGGCATGCGAAAAATTGGCGCTTAGTCTGCAGGTTTTAAAGTGAGGGAAGGTTTTGTTCTCTTAACATATTTTCGAAATAGCAACTGCACCAGATAATGGTTGGATAAGTATTTGTAGCAAAATATAAAGGTCGTCTCGTTAGTCGAAGGTACACGCTTAATTACTGCTCGGGTTCGATTCCCGACTGGGGCAGGTATTTTTGTGATGGACATAGATGTCTGTGTTTCCGGATCTGGGTGCTAAATCAATTTATTCTAGTATCTGTTAAAGAATGTCCATTGTTGGCTTATAAAAAAATATCTATTTTTTTAATTATGGCAAAAGCTCACGCAGAATGATATTACCTCATTGTCTAATCCTTTTAGGTTTTATTTAATGTGCTTGCCATTTTTATTTCTCGTATTCCTTTTTAAAAGATTGGTGAAACAGTATTTAAATTGGTGACTCTCCATTATTCTCGCTTGTGCTGATTAAATGTCTGAAGATTTTATTCCTAAAAATACTTCTAAAGTCTACTTAAGAAAAATACATACATAAAATATTAACCAATATCTCCCTTTACTCGTTCAACAGTTTGCTCCGGTTAAATTAAGTGTATGATCGTTACCATTAAGAAATTCGCCTGACGTCCGTTTATCGTTTTTTTTAACGGGATAAGACAGCGAACAGGCACATGTGTCTCCTGACGGTAAGAGACAAACTGTGGCCTATAGACATGCCCTGTGGTCGGGTTGTTAGACATTATGTGCAGGTCTACCGGCTACCCTACCCACCAGACCGAACACAACAATGTCATTATGGCGGAACGAATAGGTAAGGCGGTTGAATCCGACCCGGGCGAGTTACTGCACAGCATTCTACCACACTGGTGGTAGGTACATCTGTGAAAATTTCAATCTCTCATCTATCACGGTTCGTAAGACACAGCCTGGTGTGAGACGGACGTACAGCGGAGTTTTAGTAATAGAATCCCGCTTTATCCTTTAAGTACGAAACCCTAAAAATTAGTGTTATAGACATGTTTTGACCTAAATCAAATCTAGCGTGGGTCAACAGGATTTAACAAAGCCAGGCTCGTTTCAAGCCAGCAGTAAACGTCGAAAACTTTAGGGTTACGTATATTATATTTTAATAAAATATGCATATTAGAACGAAGTTCCTTATCGCGCGTTGTGAAAACTAGACGGAAAAAATTCTCACGAAAAGTTGTAACGACACTTTTTGCTAAGTATAGTATAATAACTATTATATTGTAAGCTGTGCGGCGTGCGCATGTTTCTCTCTCTGTCTCTCTCTGACTCTTATAGAAAGTAAGCCAGATATTTTCATTTCTGTTTCGCATTGAACAGTGTGGTGTCGCGACGATTATTTTTTTTATTATCGATTAATTAGTGAAGTATTTGTAATAAAAAAATAATCGTAAACTTCGTTCCATCCAGGTGTCCCTTGACACTTCTCAAATTTTTCCTTTAATAAAATATGTCTATCTTTTTAATAAAGGAGTTAACTGAACATGCAGAGTTCCTTACTCTAAAGATAAGAAAATATATATACATAGAGCCTCGAAGATAAATTTGTATTCCAAGCTCTAAGTATTCCTTAATTCATATAAATTTAGATATGTAATTAATAAAACCGACAAGACAGGCAGTTAGTTGGTGTCAACAGGGCGGCAGAAATGCGGTAGTATCATTACCTCCCCACACGGACGATAAGATTTAACACTATTAATTTTAATTCCTTTCATTAATTTAACCTTAATAAGGCGGTCAATGTTGAAAAAGTCTACATTAAGTTTTATAATTAGCAGTTGGATGCATTAGTCGTTATCAGAGCAAGCTGTGAGCTGGGATCGCGCCGCTGTCAATATTATCACAGCTAAAATATCTTTGTGGCTGTCAAAAGTATATCATTCAGTGACTGGAACCGGCTACGGTCCGCAGCCGGTCATCTGATACGTTTTAGTACCGTCAACACAAAAAGTCGACGAATGTATTTCTTTTATTCGTGTTATATCTTCACGGTACTCCGTAAGTTCTTCAAAAAGCCTAGAACAAATGCCAGTCAGGCATTGAGTAGTATAATTTTATACTAATTTTAAATTATGAATGTAGGGAAAAATAGTATACATACACAAATACATATTTTCACACCAGTTTTCTAGAGGGGTAGTGTCCTAGCTACCTCCACGTCTATTATTCTCTTCATACAAACGTAACTTGATACAATCCTCGGATAATACTCGAGCTATTTGGTCGTGGAATGTCAACCGAGGTCTCTCCGGGTATTTACATCCATCCACGTTCGCATCGTAGGTACTACATACTTTGGAAGTTAAATAAAAACATGTAAAACAAAAACAAAAAAATAAAGTTAAATATTTTTCTATTTTATCATTAATGTTAAAAAGACTAAGAGCTGTTAAGACAATTAGCTGAGTAGGGTTTTAGGTTCAATTCCCAGGTCGGACAACTTTTCTTTAATGTTTTTCAGGTTATTCTGAGTAAGCATTACATTGCCCGGGATTAGAATGTGGCCGAAGTGGCGATAGGCTTGTCATCTATCATATCATGGGCCCTAAGGTACTAACCTTGGCTAATCGTGTATGTTCTAGTATATCTACTGTAATTACGAGTCTTAGATATACTAGCACACCTCTGTATACCCCTTCGGGGATAATAGGCGTAAAGGTACTTACGCTAAAGATTTTTCGGTGAATGATTTTTCATCACCCTGTTGATGTCATCCTCATATACTATTAATCACAGCTTTTGAAATTTCTAAGTGCTTTTCTTATATTATCTTTCTAGCTGTGCTCGCTAATTATTTTATTTTATACATTTCTAAATTAAAATTCTTAAATAAAAGTAGTTCCGTTCTTTATCAAATTAGCTGTCTGTCAGTGAAAGTCCCGTCAAAATCGGTCCTGCCATTTCAGAGATTAGTGGGTACAAACAGACTGACAGACAGATAGACAAATAAAAATTATAGAAATACTGTTTTGATATATGTACTTTGTAAAACATACAAATACAATATGTAGTAAGAGCGGTTTTTTAACATTACATACCGACACTTAAATTTATTTATTTGTATAGATGTATAGATTAGTGTAGACAATTTTTAATCGTATTTAATATCGTAATGGCCACATCCCCAAAAGGGTACCTAGGTAGGTGGGTGGGGTAGGTTAGTTATGCACCCAATATTAGTTAATGATATTAGATCTCTACGTGGCAAGAGCGATGCCATATCGAACTCAAGTCTGATCCCGGGAAACGATGTTTTTCAGATAATCTGAAAAAACTCATAGAACTAGTTGCCCTTGTAGAGAATCTAATCCTCGTATAAAAGTCGGACTACGTTTTTCGGTACAACGCTTAATACAATAAGTATTATAAATATACATGTTTTTGTTTTTGACCACTTAAACTAATAAATATTACAATTTATTTCTTCTCTGTTTTCTCTTTTTTGTTTGTATCTCTTATTGTTTTTTAATGATGAGCTTGTTTTGAATGTAAAATGTTATTGTGAAGAATAAACAAGAATTTGTGTTTTTTGCTGTCCGTACACAAATGTCAATCCACGATCAGCTACCGGATAAATCTTAACGTATCACCCGCCAGCCACCGCTATCATAATGAACTTAATAAATGACCACTTTTTATCGCTCCAATGTCGGTCGATCGCTTTTTTATCATTTTTTAAAATGTTTCGATTGACATTCAAAAGCGGGAGTCGGTATACTTGGCATTACTGGGCTACTGTGAAATTTTATCTATTATCTAATGTCATTTCTTCATAACAAATATCTGTTCCATCTTGAGTAATTGATATTAGAATTTAGATTACGATGTTACATGTAACTAATGTATGCCTTTTTGTGTTTGAATTTTTAAGTGTTAGATAAAATAATTTAAGTGTATACAAACTATATTAATTATATCTTATGGTTTTATAATCTCATTGATAACTAGCTTTGCCCGCGACTTCATCCGGGTTTTTATTTAATATTTTATGAAAATTCTAAAATAAAATTAGCGTAAGCCGTTTCTTATTACATCAACTATCTGTCAGTGAAAGTTCTGTCAAAATCGATCCAGCCGTTTCAGAGATTAAATACAGAGGGTATAAACAGACAAACAGACAGACAGAAAGATAGACAGATGGACAGACAGACAGATAAAAATTCTAAAAATTGTTGTCCAGAACAACAATGTATTTTGTACATACATGAGCGTTTAGAAAAAAGTGCCTATTTAAATATTACATACAGACACTCCAATTTTATTCATTTCTATAGATTTACTTCGCTTTTTTCACATGTATCTTCACGCTAAGTCTCTTGCGAATTTGGTAGAGTGTATTACTTGCTGCCCGGCTTTCTCCTCTTTTCGTTTTCAGAGACTTTTGACACGACTTTTATTTTCATTTGTTCGTGTTAATAGAATCACACAACCAAAAATCTTGCAACGACTCGCCCGGATTGGTACCACCGCCTTACCTATTCCTGCCACAATAGCGACAGTGCTCGCCATTGTC
>DVZL01005980.1:0-11675 GCA_018236625.1 Lasaia peninsularis
AAGAGGGTATGTTTTTACGCAATAAGTATTATTATTAGTATTAGTCGGAAAAATGTCTGCCCTTTGAAAGTTGTCTGTATTATTAAAACAATTCACGCGAGGGAAGCCGCGGGCGGATAGCTAGTAGGCTATATATGTTATCAAGTTATACAAGTCAAGTTGCTGGTGTTATTATCCGAGGGTGGTGTCAAGTCTTCGAAGCCGACGTGTTTGTATAAAGAGAGTAATGAGTAAAAAATACCTTCACGCCTATCATCCCTTAAGGAATAGGCAGAGGTGTGCTTGTATATCCACGACTCGTAAGTCCAGTAGAACACCCTAGATTAACCAAGTTTCTAGGGTCCTGATAGGTGGCAAGCCTATCGTCATTTCGGGCACATTCCAATCCCGGGCAATGTAATGCTTACTCAAAATAATCTGAAAAAGTTTTAAGAAAAGTTGCCCGACCTGGGGATCGTACCCGGGCTCCTGCGCGGCTAACGGTCTTAACAGGCGATAGCCTTACTTTTACACCACAAAGCCGATACCACAGAGGCAAAAGAGTAATGAATGTGGAAGAAGCTAGGTAAGTATGCAAGTATTGTGACTATTGTATGCTTTTTATCCTTAGGGATGTCGACAGTGAAAAAAAATATCGTTATATCGATAAATCGATATTTGTTAAAATATCAATATCACCGATATATCGAAGGAAAAATATTGATATATCGGGTAAATCTCAATAAACATGAAAGTATTTTAGTACTATCCTTTTTAGTAACTAGACGAAATTACAAAAATATCAAGAACTAAAAGGCTATATTTTAAGTTTGTGAAATACAAATACCAATAAAGAAATTGTATTGAGGTTATTAAGATACCGACAATACTCGCAATATGGCGGCAAATAATATACATGTAAAGTAAACAAAACGTCATATTTAACATTCAGACAGAGTGTTTTCCGTTCATTCCTATCTTCTTGTTTCGGATTTAGCTACTTCATTGCTATAGGAATTAAAAAAATATCGTTTTTTGATACAATTTTCGATACTGGGTATTTTATATCGATATTATATCGATACATCGGATCAATAAATGTATATCGGTTAAAAATATCGATATATTGAATTCAAAATATCGATATATCGATATATCGATACTTTTTCAGCAAGCCTATCTATACTTGGCGATTAGTGAAACCATTTAACATAGCCCTGAGATGCTGTAAAAGGCGAAACCAGTCGGTTAACAGTAAAAAGTAAATTAGTGAAACAGTGCAAGTGTTTTAAAATTTAATCACATAAGAATTGTGACGCTTGGCACTTTATACACTCTGCCTACTCGGCAAGGAATTCGGCGTGAAGCCTAAGTAAATGAAACAATATAGGATGTTCTCAGTCGCCGGCGGGCCATTAGTCGTTAATCTAACTATCCGCCCCTGTGCCGTACAACTCAATTAATCAATGCTAATATATATTGTTTACATATTGAGTTTACAATAAGCGCTGCAAGCAACAATATAATATGCAAAGTAAACTAATGTGATTGTTATGAGTTAATTGGTGCTATTATGGATAATTTGAAGGTTTGCTTCAACCGAACAGACTTGAGTGCCATAGAAATACGTGGTAAAATAAAATATATAAGAAAACAATATTATTCATTACGAATGTTCTTGCCCTCGAAGGCGTGATATGCTTCCGTGCTATTGCGGCAAAGGGTATTAAGAGAGGAGAGAGTCAACATAATACTAAAAAAAACATTGACAATTTGTTATTCATAAAAAAAAAACAAAATTAACTTTTAACTTGAACTACATTCATATTAAAAAATATGTATTATAGACAAATGTACAAGAAAAAATATTTTATTTGTATTATTAAATATATAAGATATTTTTTTATGTTATTTCTGCCTTACAAATCATGAGGCTATGAGCGGTGACCCCCTTTCTATGCGATGAAATTATTACATCCCATCACTTAACAATATATAATTTATGTATTTAAACACTCAGACGAAACCTTATACAAGAACTAGTAACGTACGAACCTAATAATGAAAGTCTTCACAAAGTTATAGTACAAGAACATTGTAGCCACAATAGCTATCATTTGAGACCAGTTCCCGCGTAAGCCTCTGCCGAACAATACAGGCTCTCAAGAGGATAACGAAAGGCTTCTACGTAATGAGGCTTTTACGGCACATCGAACATAAAGTACCATTTAAGGCGGTACAGATGGTGTTTGTCTCATACAATATCCATGTCTTCAAATGTTTTCTTATTATATACTATATAAGAATAATGTTTCCGATTTGTCGCCGTCACTTTTATAAGTTTCTTGAAGGGGTTACTTCATTATAATTGAGTTGCTCGATGCAACAGTGGTCTTGATGGATGAAAATGTGGCAACGTTGTTTAACACAGCATTAAAGTTGCCACTTAACAAGGGTATAAATACTTTTACCAATAAGCTGTGGCTAGAATCGGGAAGTCATGGGTACATTGTTCTAAATATAGAAGTTTTAACATTATGTAACAAGTTAAGTTAATGCAGGTATTATTGAAAAATTAAAGATTACAACTAAAACATCCTGCCATTGTATATTAGTATTTAAAATAAAATATTAAATGTATATAAATAAATTTGAATCTCCTTGACTTTGGAGACTTGTTGAAACTGCTGTTCCACAAACAATTTTTTTTTGTTCAATATATTTCTTAATAAATAGTTACTTATTAGTCTTAGTCCGCAGAAGCCTATCTCGGATCCATATTCAATATTATTCATAATTTAAAACACATGCATTTTTTCACACGTAACTTATAATTGAAAATTATCTTTTAACATCATCGTCAGGGCTAAAACTTAAGTACATATGATATCTCCGATCCCTTTCCCGTCTTCCTCTAGAACTATTATCTTGCAGCACTACCAAATGTTCAATTTTGTAAATGTATCCGTCAATAAGCCCTCTTTGACCTCCCGGTCAAGTTGTGGAATGGAGAAGCAAGTGTTATTTGCTTACACCAAGGAGATTCCCCAGTGTTAGTCCGGGTTTCGTTGTACAATAGGCTAACTGCCTTCCACCCAGGCAGCTCGTAAGAGGCGAACACTGGGTCTATTGTCACCAACACCGTGACATTGACTAGGTGGTAGAGTCTTGTAACGACTCGCCCGGTTTGATGCCACCGCCTAACCTATAACCTTAAACGTCAGCGCTCGCCATTGTCATGTTCTGGTTTGGAGGGCAGGGTAGCCGGTAAAGTTACGCAAGAGGTTTACCATCCCAGTCTCAGGTTGGCAACTCACAATTTCCACCTTTGGTGTCTGTAGGCGACGTGTATTTTTTACCATTAGGAAATCCGTCTCTTGTTTGCCTTCCAATAACATAAAAAAATAACTTTTTTTTGTATTCAGGATGTTGGGCGGCGTGGGAGGGCGGCACGCGTCCGTGCGGCGGCGCGGCAGCTCGCCGGGCGTGCACGCGCGACGGGAGTCGCCGACGTCGTCGCCGCGCCCGCTGCGTAGGCGACGGGCCGCGCTCGCCGTCTCCGACCACAAGACCTGCGCGCTCATACACACGCGCGTCAAACTCGGAGACATCATGTAAGATTACCACTTATGATAATAATAAGCATTTATTCCAAATTAGTACACATACAACATTCAAAAAGAGTTATTATTATTATCAAATGAATCTATTGCTACAATAAAATTAAAAAATTACGTTGAAAATAATTAATTACTAATTTTTTTTTTCAAATTAACATATGGCAACAATTTAATTAAAATTTTACATTAAAAACAATTAATTACTAATAATTATAAAAAAACATGTATAATCCTTCAGTATCTCTCTAATTTGTTGCCCATTTATTATAATCATGATACAAAATATTGCCTGAGTTAATAGACACTATGGAACACGGATAGCAAAATGACGAATGTTGCAAAGGGAGAATCTATAATTCAATCCTATGATTATACGCTCAAATACACAAGGGTCAAACTCGTAAACATCATGTCAGATTACTTTTTTAAATATTTTGAGCTTGAGTACGTAATTCCGCTTATCAACGGACAAAGTATATGATTTGTATTAATATTGTTGTAAAATCTGAATTTGTAATAAAATTTTATGTTTTTTATTATGTGTGTTTGGCCTTTCGGATCGGTGTAGCTACACAAATAACTTGTCATGAACAGGGAACTGAGTAACATATCTTATAAAAATTGAGACAGACATTAAAGTTATATTATTAAACAAATAGACTTATAATTATTTTTTCAATGCATCAATTATAAATTAACGACCTCTAAGCAATCATTATTATTTTTTTAAGTATTTTTATAACATGCAACAGTCTGCTTAAAATATATAAGAAAAGTAAATAGTGTTCTTATCTATCTTAAACATCTTGTGTATTGACCGGTGGTAGGTACAAGATAGCAGTTAAAACTAGACTCAGCAATACATTTCTAGAAGCCCTAGAATCTTGAAAATATCAAAATGTCCGCTTCAATTGAAATATTTTCAATTGAAGCGGACATTTTGATAAATAATACATGAGTGACGTCGACTGAATAATAGACGTTACATGAACACTATACTATACAACGGTTGTTTTCATATTCTATACAATAATATTCAACAATTGTCACTGATTTGAATGTTCACCGTACCTCCATTTAGAATAAAATCAGAGGTTGATTCAATGCAATAGAGAACAATGGACACAAGATTTTGAAATTGTGTCAAGAAAATTGGACACGACTTGAAGAGAAAAAAATATATTTTTTATTTGTTTTTGTTTATTTAAAAGTCTTACTAATGCTTGAATACAATGATAATATGTACTTGTAATACTTCTTATATATAAAATCTTAACAGTCCAACTATATCGAACAATTACAAGTAAACAAACAAAACATTAAAAAATATTAAAAAAACACAAAAATAAACATAAATAAAAATAATAAAGGGAAAATAAAAACTAACACCTATAAATAAAATACAAGTAGGTACACTAATCAAATGGTTTTTTTACTTGTCTTAGGATGCTGTCATACTGCTTTTTTAAAATGTTTACACATATTTTCTAATACTAATACATGTTAGAAAGTGTTACATTCCGTGAGGAATTGTAAAATGTTTTAAATTCTCCTAACATTTATAACATTTGAAAAATCGGCTCTCTCGCTGTTTGGATTTACGTTCCGAGGCGTTTATCCGAAAATGGAAGCAGATTTGCTCATTGGATTGGTGTTTATTTTTTGTTAAAAAAAAAGAAAAACCGCAATATCTGGATGCGCCAAACTCTATGAGCTAGACAAAATTATAGCGCCAAACAAAATGATTCAAATATTTTAATTTGTTACAATTTGTTAACTAGTTTAGAAATGTTTGCTAATATTATCTAACATGAAAACATTTTCTAACATTGTGATCGTATGTTTTTTAATAAATATTTACTAACGGTAGTAAACATTTTTAAACAGCAGTATGGCAGCATCCCAAGACAAGTAAAAAAAATCAAAATTAAAAATTAAAATGTAGGTGAATTCAAGATAATTTAAAACTCAACAACAAATTTTTAATCCTACATTCCTACTCCATTGTTATGTAGTCAATATAAATTAGGTTTTTATTCAAAATAAGAATCATCAAAATCCATTTGGAATTGACAGAGTAATCGCGTAACAAATACACAAAAAAATCCCGACAAATTGAGCATCAAAAACATCAAATCTATTTGAGATAGATGGAGAATATGTCAAGCCAAATAATATCCTGGAAAAAAACTTTTACTTACTTTGTTTTAACAACAAAATTTTGATCTTTTTAGGTAATTGCTGTTCATTAAACTATTGAATATACGAAACTTTGATCTATATACCTTAAAGTTAATCAACTATCAGATATTCATTGTTCAATTCCATTTCTTGGATACCCATCAAATGGTTTGAATATCTTTTGTCCTTTAGTTTTAAAACTAGAACTGAATACGGCGGGTAAGGACTTCACACTAAAAGGTCCAATGTATTAGTTAATTAATTTTAGAATGAGAATAGTCATTCGGTAGTAGTTGGCGTACAAACATGACACCTCCGACCAACCGCGAGGCGTGGGTACTCGTATTTTCGGTTCTGGGTGTTTATTTTTTTTTTTCTGGTATCTCTTTAAGTATTTCTCTGTATTCATATCGTTGGCTAACACCCATAACCCAAGTAAGTATACAATTTGCTTACTGTGGAGTTAGATCAATTTGCGTAATTTGTCCAGGTCCCTGTACATTTACATAAATATAAGTTTAAATTTTATACAAAATTTCACTAATTTAATGTTATATCTGACTTAATTATTGTAAGTAATTATGTCTTATTTTTTCCTAATGGAAATGGAATAGAATGGTAGATACTTATTTATAACTATCTGTGCCCGCGACTTCGTCCGCGTTTTAATTTCTTTATTTTATACATTTCTAAAATATATTTTTTTAAAAGTTATTAAATCAGCTGCCTGTCAGTGAAAGTCCCGTCAAAAACAGTCCAGTCGTTTCAGAGATTAGCGGGTACAGACAGACAAACAGACGGACGGACACAAAAAAGTTCTAAGCATTGTTTTTTTGATATATTTACCTTGTAAACATACATATGCATTTAGTAAAAACCGGTTATTTTAATATTACGTACCTACAGACATTCCAATTATATTTATTTGTATAGATGAGAACTATTTCACACTACCTAAAACTAGTAGACTCTACCAGGTGTTTCGGAATATAAACCCCGTGTTAGTCTGAGTCCTCTGTTTAGAATAGACCGTCTGCCTTTCTACCAGGCAGCTTGTAAGAGGCAAGCATAGATTATTCAGGTCATTACTAACAAGACCCACTGGTGGTAGAGAGCTGTGCAGTAACACGCCCGGGTGGGGATCCACCGCCTTACATATTCCTACCGCCATAATAACTAAAGGCCACGTAGGCCACGGTTATCTCTTACCACCAGAAGAACCGTATATTTGGTGTTTCCTTATTCCATAAAAAATTAGAAGAAGTTACGATTTAGCTCATAAGCGTACGTAGATAAAAAAAAAATAACGACAAACTGTAGTCGACACTGTTAGGATTGTTTATTTTAGCTATTTTCAAAGCTCCATGTCGTATCGAATTCTTTTATATTGGTCTTGTAAAATACAATATTTTCTAGTAACAGTATAGGTAATGTATAACTATATATAATAGGTAATGTATAACTAAGGCCCCAAAAAATATTCTTAAGGTACCAAACAACTCAATATACTCGTATTTTTGGACCTTAAACGAGAAATTGGCACATACTCTCTATAAAAAAATTAATTTCGACCATGTAAAAGATCTACTTACTATTATTTCAGTTACATTCGCCAACCTTGTCAGTGAGTGTTCTCATTCCTAATTAATAGTAAATTTTAGAATATATAACATTATTAGTATGTAGGTACGTGAAATAAATGGAAAATAATTTAAATTAAAATATTTTCTGATATTATATAGCTGGATAAAAAAGTATACTCATTTAATTCAAAAATAGCTTTAAGCGCCATCTATTGTGATACTCAACAAATATTTTGTTTTCAGGCAGCTGAAACCAACATATATATATATTTATTGGTTCATGGTTCTTGTTACAGGTCGTTCCATACGGTCTAGGTGTAACTCAGAAACCATATATTACCGCCATCTGTTATTACCCTCCAACACTAACATAAAAACTTATACGTACGTAGTTAAAATATGTTCATCGAGAATAACATTGCCGTAAAGCTAACACTTACTCTTAAATCAGCGCCATCTATAAAATTACGGTAGAATTTTGACGCCAAGAAAAGCCAATGTTGTAACATGCGAGGACCAGAGAATTGTAACCATTTTGCAATTTTTTAAATTCATGCCGAAATCCGCTTGATGGCGGGACGATACTGTATTTCCCTAATGTCTTACATTTAATTAAATTGTTTTGTAATCATCTTTATTGATTTAGAAAAATAATATTAAGTATTATTTTTTTATTGTTTTAATGTATTTTTTTCATAAAAAATATTTCATACGAAAATATTATTATAATAATTATGTAACAAATTATAAAAAAGACTAGGAACTACTTTAGAAAAAGGTTATTTTTTAATAATAAAATTTATTTTATTTGGTTAATTGTTTGTAATACAACTGCCTAACTTGATTTCGTTTTCAATACCTGAAACATGATTCAATTTTTTTCGTGACTGTTCTTTTTTTTTAAATATCTGACATGGCGTAATCTACCTTTGACATGGCGTAAAAAAAACAAAAAATATGACCTGTCAAGTGGCTGTCTCCACTCGGCTGGTCTAAAATGGAACGGGCTTTGCTTCCTGGCTCCACGTGGCCAGTTGCCATTATTGATTTCCGGCGCCAAAGCGAGATAGCGCTCTACCACAATTTGTTGCACTATTTTCTTTCTCCCTCTTTCGCCAATATATGACCTATTTTTATGCTACATTCCCTATATTAATACAGCCTAAGTAATTAGGTGAAAAGTTTCTTTGACGATGTAATCTAAACGGTTTTTTATTGTTTGGGCAAACATATTCTACGACAACGTATGTAATTGACGTGCTGACGCGAACAACGTAGGTCTATACATGCTTTTATATTTTTTTAGGTTCAGAAAATATATCATACACAGGTATATTATAAGTGTTATTTATTTATCGGGAATTAAGTGATAATATTTATGATTTTAAATTATGATTATGATTTATGATATGCTATTTAATAATTAATAATATGGTTATACTGGACATAAATGCTACTTTTTATCGTAATATTGTACTGTGCTCGACGTTGTCGTATTTGGTGCTTGAGGATAAAAAAACCATAAGACAACCCTATTTATGTGACTTAAGATCCATAGAATAGACTGAAATTCCACATAGCTTACAAGCGGTTCTTGTGACGCCTCTACATAATTCTAAAATCTACCGCCGGATGGTATCGCGGACATTCACTGAAAAGATCGAAAGAAACTCAGCGGGATTATCTTTTTTCTCATTTTCTTTTTTAACTAAAGTAATGTTACATTATAACATATTATCTATAAAAATAAATATAATTGGAGTGTATGCCTTCATTATAACAATAACCGCTTTTTACTTCATGCGTATGTATGTTTACAAAGTACATATACTAAAATAATATTTTCAGAATTTTTGTCTGTCTATCTGTCTGTCTGTTTGTACCTGCTAATCTCAGAAACGGCAGGATCGATTTTGACGGGACTTTCACTGGCAAACAACTCATGTAGTAAGGAACATCTTATGCCACTTTTGTTTTAGAATTTTATTTTAGAAATATATACAAGAAAATAATTAAATAAAAACGCGGATGAAGTCGCGGACACAGCTAACTAATTATAAAAGTCGTTCAAAAATCAAATTAAATTTGACAGAGAAGTTTTTTTTATTGTAATGGTTTTTAATATAATTTTCATCTCTTACGCGGATGAAATTCGTCGGAAAAAATAATAATATAAGAATTAATTAATGCAAATAATGTATATCATTTACATAATATATAATTTGCTTTACTATAATATAGTTTATAGTATGGCATGTGATATATTTTTAGGCTTATTTGATGGTAGAACTTTCTTAAGATGGAGAAGATTATTGTAAAGTCGTATTCATTAGCCTATGAAAGAATTATAGATATATTCTATGGAGATGTCATATGCACAGCACAGCGTAGCACAGCACAAAAGATAGGGTGAGAATAATATCTATTATATCCATACTCGACAGTTACGGCATCTATAGGCGACAGTTGACTCTACAATTAGGAAAGCTGCCAGTTCGTCCGCTTTGTTTTAATATAAAAAAATCTACTTGAGTTGCCGAACTAAATATAGTTTACAGTGACAGATTAGTTATCTTTTTTAGTGTTTAGTGTATTCAAGTTCTGAATGTCCAAATATCAGAACACATTGCCGTACTTGATCATATTTAATAATTAATCTAAGACTTTATTATTATATGTTTGAAGCTAAGAGACGGAGGTTTTTTATGGGATAGGACAGCGAACAAGCACACGGCTCTCCTGATGGTAAGAGAGAACCAAGGCCTATAGACACCATAGATGTTCTAGGTGTGTTGTTGTCCTGCGGTGGTGGTGCGAGTGGGTAAGATCTAACAACCTTATATGCAAGTCTACCGACTACCCTACCCTCCGGACCGGAACACGACAATGTCATTATGGCGACAGGAATAGGTAAGGCGGTGAATTCTCACCCGGGCGAGTTTCTGCACAGCACTCTACCACCAGTGGTCATGTTGGTAGTGACTCAGTTAACCTATGCTCGCCTCTATATAAGGTTGATATACCCGAAATAACCAAAAGGTTCGACTCTTTTACCATCCTTGTTACTGCTAAAAATTGAAATTCACTTCCTTAATCAGATATTAGATAGCAGATCCCAGATAATTACAATTTGAGCGTCTTTAAGCCTCGCTTAACTGCCTCGTTGGTCGAGGGTTCAGCTTACACAATTAAGCCAACCTGTCCTGTCGCGAGGTTTTAATTTTTAACAGGGCAGGCATTTGTGTGATAAACATAGATGTATTTCCGGGTCTGGATGTAAATTTAATTTATTACGTATATTTATAAGGTATTTCTATGTATTATTATCATTGACTAGAACCCATAACACAAGCATTTAATTTGGTTGTTTTAGGGTTAGATTTGTGTGATTTGTCCAGGGATATTTATTATTATTACTAAGGCTAGAGTAAATAGGCTGCTTCTAGCTTAGAGGGTACAAATAGACAGACAGACAAATACCTAACGTAAACATACATATGCATTTAGTTAAAAGCATTTATTTTAATATTACATACAGATACTCTATTTTAGTTTTTACAGATTAAAATTTAGTACCAATTTAAAAATAGATGGCGTTGTTCATTTTTAAATTGCGTCTCAAATTTAAATTGATCTACATTTTTTCCGTGTCGTGATATTATTAGATTTCCCGATATCATTCGATATAGAAACGGGATAAGGCTCAGACAGAGAAGATATCAGACAGGAAATACAATTTAAAAATGAATCCAAGGAAAAACTTTGTAACGTCTCCGTTACTTATCGCAGTTATTTTTTTAGAATACCGCTTTCTCCTTAAACATAAACGTTTAATGCCATCGTATTTCGATTTGATCACGGTTCGTGATCGATCCTCGTACATTTGTGTGAATAATATATTGTATCGTTACATAATATACAATTATATAACAATAATTTCGTTGACTTTTGGCTTAATAAAATTATTACGATAATTTATCATAAAACTCATATTTTAAATTAGAAAACACATGTACTTTTTCACATATAATTTATAATTTGAAAACTATTTTTTAAAATAGCCAACCGGTTTCGCCTTTATCATCAGGGCAAAAATTAAGTTACTAACAATATTTTTGTTTGCGGTCGCTATTGTACTCATTGACCAATGTGGGTACAATAACGACCGCAAACAAAAATATTGTTAGTAAGTTCTAAGTTTTTCACTTATAACTTATAAAATATAAGTTATATTGAAAAAGTACATGTGTTTTCTAATTTGAAATATGAATATGTGGAAGTTTCATCAAGCGCCAACGATGAACAATATAGA
>DVZL01005981.1:0-11674 GCA_018236625.1 Lasaia peninsularis
CAGTCTAACAGCCCGACCACAGGGCAGTGGCGCACCTACAACATATATGGTGTCTATAGGTCATGGATGCCGCTTACCATCAGGAGGCCCGTGTGCTTCGTTCGCTGTCTTATCCTATAAAAAAACTAATGGGTATTTTATCTACTGAGTTGCTTTCTATAAATCTAAATGATCGTGATTTTAAAGAGATTTTATAGAAATAGTTTGAACTTCACACAGGTTGTTTCTTCAAAGTCTAGTGACCCGAATACGAATTAGTATACTCATCATTTTAGTAGCGTCGATTCGATTATTAACATAAAAATGGTGATGAAACCTAAAAGCTCTCCATACTATACTTATAATAAAACTATAGAAAAATTGATATTTGTTGATTGACATTGAAGATATTAAAAAAAACGGCCAACTGTATGTGTATAAAAAAACCTGTTGTCTATAAAGAAGGGTAAAAAATCCGGCCAAGTGCGAGTCGGACTCGTGGATGAAAGGTTCAGTACCGTATCTTTTTTGTCAAATAAAACGGCAAACAATATCACGTTTTACACATACAACTTCATTTTAGTGTTTTATTTTGCATTGAATATGTAAGTGACACTCTGAGAATATAATGAGTACTTTTTACTCGATCTTTTTACCGCGATAAAAATATGAAAAGCGACATCAAAAAAATAAAAAGCGAAAGAGGTCGGGTCTCGTCGTTCGTTGTTTGGAGGAATTTGGAGCCTCTTTAAATATTTACTTTTTACTCTATTTTCGCATTTGTTGTTATAGCAACAGAAATATATAATCTGTGAACATTTATATTGTATAGCTATCACAGTTCTCTACTGGATATACTGGCAAGTTGTGGATATACTGGCACATATCTGCTTGCCCCTTTGAGGATAATAGGCGTGAAGGTATTTTTTTATTGAACTATATTAGTTCGCGCGTATGAAGAGTCTTTACAGTGTTCCGTATATCATGATGTTTTGGTGATTGCGTCCTTAATTCGTAATTAGTACGAATTAGTATTTTATGCAAATTATAAAATCGTAAAAGAACTGTTTCTAAACGTACAATACATAATAGACATTTTCACAGAAAAAAACTTCAAGATGTGACACGATCTAAAACGTGACACATATTACGTTTTAGAACGTGTCATTTAGATCTAAGCTTTTTTTTTCGCTTTTCTTAGTTTGTATGTTTGTGAATTTTGTGGATTGTTACTAATTTTATTTTTAATTTAACCTTCGTAGGTACCCAAAGGGTAATAACGGGAATCTAGGATTTCGCTGTCCGTCCGTCTGTTGTCAGGCTGTATCTCGTAAACCGTGATAGTTAAGTAGATACAATTTTCACACAAATGTATTTGACTATAACAATTCTCACTAAAAAACAGAATAGAGTATACGGTTTTTCTTACCCTCAGGGACACGTTTAGAATTATATAATTTCAAAATTTACCACCAGTCGTAACGCTGCGACTCACTGCTGTTGATGTAGATGTTCAGTATTATGCCTCGCATGACCACGAGAATGCTGATGAGGTACCTATATGGTCAGTATGCCTTGGATGACATTCAGGCTGCTGAAGAAGGAGAGTGTCAACATTATTCCTTACACGACCATCAGACTGATGACGAGGTAAATGGTCAGCATTATGTCTTTCATGCCTAGGATATAACAACTTGCTTGCGACGTGAGAGATGAAAAATTAATCGCAGCTTTTAGAATATAAGAATCCTTGGTTGGTATATTTCTACATCAATAAGTCTCCTTAGAATAAAAGTTTTTAAAAAAGATTTTAAAAAAGTATGTATGCAACTATAGGTTACCTATTCTATTTCACGGGTACCTATTCTATGTAATTAATTCAGCGAATTTACATAAAATTATTTCTTTATTATCTTTATTGGTCTTCATTTTGAATCTAAAACATTTAAAGAATTTTATACAAATATGTAATGCCAAGGTCGATGTTTTAGTTATTTATGGTAGACGTGTTCTATGTATGTTTGTTAGAGAACACCCACCCATAGATATAGAATACAAAGTAGTTGGAACTTGAATAAATAAGTGTAGTACTTATTTAATGTATTCTGGTGTGTATATAAATATTTCTATGTATTAATATGTACCGTTGACACCCATAACTCAAGCATTTAATTTGCTTAATTTGGAGTTTGATCTAAGGCCAATTTGTGTAATTTGTCATGTTGTTATTAATGAATAAATAATATATATTTGGTGGTAATTCCTCTGTACGTTAACTAAACTTATTTTAGATACATGCTATCTTTTTTCAGTGACACAAAAAACGAAAGAGATATAATATTTTAGTCATGTCAAATTAGACAGAATACAATAAATTGTAGTGTTTTTAATAACATTTTTTCGAGGTACAGACAGGTAAAGTCTGTAGAAATGTCACAGACCGACTAATCTGACAGGGCTAAAACTTTTTTGTATTTTTCTTTTTCTAACTTTAAAATAAGAAAACAATAACTAAAAATAAATTTAGTTGGTAGCAAAAAAATTTCCAGCATATCAGATTTTTATATGCTTATTCTTCTACTTCGTCCCGTTTCTATATCATATGATATTGATATGATACCGAGATAATCTAAGGGATTTGATAAGGGCCCCTGTTTAGCTTCATTGGAAATCACACATAATAAGAGAAAAAAATATTGTGATAAAAGAGGCAGTTTGATTGTAGGTCTTAGGCATTACGCTGAACGACGCTGTACGATTAAAAAAAATCATAAGTAAAAATTTTGGCGGGATCGGTCTTGGTGGGAACGCGGAATGGAGCGGATCACTGTGAGATATTATTTTAAAAAATGTGTTTTATTAGTGTTTTTTTTGTAAAAATGGTGGGGTTTTTTATCATAAAACGTTTAATAATGTGCATCAGTGGAAAAATGTGATATCTGGCAGTGAAAAGTGTCGTTTCGTGTTCCCGCCAAAATTCCACAAAATTTCTGGTAAAGTTCCCACAGCTTTACCAGAAGTTCGTCATCTCATTTTCCATGGAATCATCTTATCACCCTCATCTTCCATGGATATCTCATCATTTATGAGGAATAAAATACGAAAGACGTGGTTGTATGGACTCAGTTCCTTTGCCTTTCTCATTTGGGATAATAAAAAAAAAAAATTTTGGCGGGATCGAAAGAAGAAATGGACGCAGTTTTTTCATAATTTCGTGTAATCGAGTAAAATTAGTCAAATTTGGTGGAATTTTGTATAATTTTGTTCTATTAATTAAAATCTCACTCGATGAGTTTAGGTAAGGATATCACCGTTTATCTAAGAACCTGAAATGATTTTACGGCAGAAGAGGCAGCATGGCCAAAGGTTTTATCCTGTCCCTGGAGAAAAAAATAATTAATAATAGAAATAAAGATTTTGACGACCTACTTATACGACCTATGATAATTGACGTGTTACAACGCTAGTTAAGTGTAAGTCGTCATGTGCCTCGTCGATCATCAGTGACGAGCGTCCACTACGCATTTAAAACGGCAGCGATAAGGTTTAACCTCGTCAACATTGGCTGCATTGTGTGCTATAAAATATGCAGTACCCGGATGACCGAGCTTCGTTCGGTGTTTTTTTAGTACATTAGGTTTTTTTGGAATTTTTGGAGTTTTTTTCACAAAAAGAAGGAACTTCTTAAAAAAAAGAAAAAAGTAACAATCGGACTGAGTTTGAACCAGGGTTTCCGAGTTATCAGGCCCCGATTTACCAACTGAGCTATTCTATTGTCTTGTATTGTATATATACAAGAATTGCTCGTTTAAAGGTATTAGATTAAGCCATGTGTTGAGATAAAATATAGGATAACTAGGAAAATAAAAGTATTTTTCCAGTTAAACAGAAGAGATATGCTTACTAGTTGGAACCTGCTTCGTCTAAGTTTATGGTCCATATGAGGGAGCTGAACAAGTTTGATATATGAGACGACAGCGCCATCTTGTAATGACTGATTGATAATGGCAATTTTTGTTGTCTTATACCGTAAAAAAATATTCAGGATGTTACTGATCTCTCTAAGCCGCTAGCTTAACATCATTTTAATCCCCATTTATTAGGAGGCAAACCGAGGCAATAGCCCCAGGTCGCAGGTTCATGTAGGCACCAAATCATCGACATATTGAACTCGTACTCGTACTTTGTTGAACAATCAAACTTTTACGTTTCCATATGTTCAATCAGTTTTTCAACATAGACTAAGTGATTAGTGAACGCATCCTAATCCTTATACATCAAGTGTTTCAGATCAAGATAATTTTTTAGCAACGTTTTAGCAGCTTTTCGAAAAAAAAATTAAGGGAAGAGACGCCACTGTCAAGTTTTTGCCCCGTTTCGAAAATATCTCACACCCGGGTCTGGTTCTTTTCAAAGCATATGAGAACTATAACTATACTGATTTCATAAATGCGTAGCGCGTATCAAAAACTGTCTTCGTCATCGTCGGCTTATAGCCAGGGTTGATCTACTATCAGGAGAGTCGTGTGCTTGCTATTATCACAAACAAAATACGATATAGTATTAAGAAGTTCCACGTGTTTTCTACACGTGTCGATCGTGAACATGATTAGGAGGCTGAAATGGAGAAAATCAAATTAGTTACAATACTTACGTCATAAGTGTGGAAAATAAGATTGTACGTATAAACAAACACTATAAATTCATATTATCTCGAATGAGAAACACATGTACTTTTTCACATATGTATACAAATAAATAAAATTGGAGTAAGTGCACATTTATATTTAAAAAATACATTTAATATAGGTAGCAAAACAGCATTTTTCAGAACTTTTGTCTATCTTTTTGTACCTGCTAATGTCTAAAACAGCTGGACTGATTTTGACGGGACTTTCAGTGGCAGACAGCTAATTTAATAAGGAACGGCATAGGCTACTTTTATTTCATAAATGTACAAAATAAAATAAAAGTAAGTACCTTCACGCCTACTTACAAAAACACACCCACGATTAGCCAAGGTACTAGGGCACTGATGTGATAGGTGGCAAACCTATCACCACCTTGGGGACATTCCAATCCCGGGTAATGTAATGCTTACTCAGAAAAATCTGAAAAACATTTAAGAAAAGTTGCCCGTCCTAGGAATTGAACCCGGGACCCTACGAGGCTAACGTTCTTAACAGGCGACACCTGTGCCATTACACCACAGAGGCGATAAAAATAAAATAAAATAATAAAATGAAAACACAGGCACAGCTAGTTCTATTCTATTTGTATGATAAAAGTTGTAATGTCTGCCAATCGCGATTCCATATGTATCTCCACCTACCCCTTTGGGATATAGGCGCGATAATATTATTTTTGTTCTTTTAAAACAATTGCATTCACAATGCAAGTGTACGCCCCAAAAATAAAACGTATAAACAATTAATTGCGGTAATTTGGCATGGAAGTTGAATTGTTGAAACATCTGTGTCACCGCAACTATTATTTATGAGTGATGTACGTAAATAATTATTTGAAAAATATAATAAAAATAAATATCATCATGTCGATCTCCCGGAGGGGTAGGCAGAGGAAGAGAAGAAAAGGGGCCGGAAAAACCCATAACGCGTGGCAAGTCCGGCGCCATATCGCCCACAAATAAAATTCTAAGCATATAAACATGCTTGGGATTAATTTCTCCTTTTACTAATCTCTTTTAAAAGACAAGCCCGCTGACTTTCTTTTGCCGTATCTTCTCAGTACAACTAATCTCAAGATATTCCATTGTGACATTGTCGTGCTCCGGACCGGATGGTAGGGTAGACAGACTTGCACATACAGTAATCTATGGTGTCTATAGGCCACTGTTGTTGCTTACCATCCAAAGACTGCTCTCGTTCGCCGTCTTATCCCATACAAAAATCTGTGAATCCGAGTTTTTCAGGATTTTTCAGTTTAAGACTTGCTCATATTGTCGAATGCTAATAGATCAGTGTATATGAGATTTCCTGATCTCAATAAATACGATACCTAAAGACATCGAAGGCTACGATGCGTTTCCAATTTTTTTTTATGATATTGGAAGGCAAATAAGCAGACGGATTTCCTGATGGTAAAAAATACAAGTCGCCTGTAGACACCAAAGGTGCAAATGGTGCAACCCGAGGCTGGGGTGGTAAGCTTCTTGCGTAAGTTTACCGGCTACTCGGTCGGCCCTCCAAACCAGAACACGACAATGGCGAGCACTCACATATTGTGGCAGGATTAGGTAAGGCGGTGGTACCAATCCGGGTGAGTCGTTGCAAGACTCTACCACTAGTAAATGGTATAAACTGCCAGTCCACTTTAAACTTATGTTTTTTTTGCTCGAGTAAATTTATCAACTTTGACATTACGTTAATTATATTCGGCAACGGTCACCCATCCTGTTCACGACTGCATTGAATGTTGCTTAGCTTGACATTTTAGGTACTCTATATCGCCAAAACGCCCCTGATATCTTTCTAAAGAAATCAATAATCTTACACATGTCTCGGTTCTAATTTTGGATGTCAATTGGATCAGTTATGATACAAAATAAGTCCAATTTGCGAGCCTTTGTATGGATATTTGAACGATACTTATTTCTAGAACAAGCGGAATAATGTCGGTGACGTAGTCTGCTATCACATTAAAATAAAATAAATGTCTTCACGCCCATATGCTTGATAAGGTAGGCAGAGGTACATGCACTCATGGTTAGCCAACGATATTAGGTCCCATGATGTGACGGATGGCAAGGCCGTCGCCATATCTTGCACACAATTTTCATTGTTATGTTGTTTTTAGACTTTAATCTTCTAAAAGGCCATTCTTGTACCTACTTCAAGGAATATTTAAAAAAAGAATTAGCGAAATCGTTTAAGCCGTTCTCGAGTTTTTACTATTAGCGATCCATTTTAATTTATAAAGATTATAGACCTTAAATAAATATGAATGAAGTATTAGTTACTTAATTGAGTTAATATAATACATAAAATACAAGCGAGCTAAAATTAAAAAAATATATTTTTAAAATCTTTATTAAAAATACTTTATGTCTGCACAGTGCCGCTTTTTTCACCTGAAACACATAATTTTATATTACAACGATGAAGCTAAAGAATCTAGTGATAACACTTCTACTAGGGCTGCATAATTTAGCTGATTAAGCCGGCTTAAAATGTTTGCTATGTTAATTAGCTAGCTAACCGATTGGCTTAGCTAGCGAAACTTTACCAGTAAACTCAATAACTTAGTTAATTAGCTAGGGATTTAACCGGCTAGTTTAGTTAACCGGTTAAATTGTACAGCTCTAACTTTTACCAACGACCTGACGCGAATATGTAGTAATAAGTATTGATAACTCTTTTTAAACCGGACAACATCTCTTTTGGTGGAGTTGATAAAGTCAAAACAAACCGGTCTTGTGAACTCCTAAAACCGACCTGTCCGTCATATTAAATACCTATCTCATTATTTCCCCTTTTGTAGAACATCAATTTTTACATGGAGCGACCGACATTTGAACTAGGCCCATTCCTAGATTAAGTCGTACTTAAATACACAAATCCTTATGGTTTTTTTCACCTTAAGAGCACTCAGAAAATGTATTCAAGCTAGAAATTTTATTACACAGTGATATTCTAACTTGGATAATCGAAATAATTATCCCAGCGTTAGTACTACTACTACTACTACCCACTAGACCACTTAGTTTCTTTACAATTATTATTTATAATACTTTTTAGGGTACCGTATCTAAAGAGCAAAAATGCCCAAACCTAGATTAAGTCGAATTCCATGAATCCGTGTTTCCTTAGATGTTTTCCTTTATCGTAAGAACGCTCAGAAAATGTACATAAGTTAGAAAAACTTATTGGTATATGGCGGGATTCGAACTTGGACTATCCGAATGGAAGTCCGAAGCTCGTACCTCTGGGCCAATTGTTGGTGGCTGTATATCATTTAGTACCTAAAGGATTAGGCAGAGATACCGAAGATATTAGGTTCCATGTTGAAAGGTGGCAAGTCCATCTACATCGCGCAACATTGGTTTTTAAATAAACTAAAAAAAGTATTTTCACGCCTATTATCCCCGTAGGGCTAGGCAGGGGCGTACTAGTATATCTACGAATTGTAAGTTCAGTAGAAATACTAGAATACCAACAATTAGCCAAGGTACCTATTAGAGCCCATGATGCAATAGGTGGCAAGCCTATCGCCTCTTCGGGCACAGAATTACTCTGAATACTCTGAAAAACATTTAAGAAAAGTTGCCCGGCCTGGGAATTGAACGCAGGACCCAACGCGGCTAATGGACTCGCAAGGCGACAGCCGTACCGTTACACCACAGAGGCGATAAAGTAAAAGTACTTATAACAAGTTAGAATTTATACTTTCCACCGTCGGCACTTGGTGGAATTAAATTGCATAAACGCTCTCTCCTTGAAAACGCACACTTGTACTATTTAACATTTTTTTAAACCGGTCGGCTGTAGAGTAAGGTGATTTTTTTTTTGTGAAATAGTACAAGTGTGTGTTTTCAAAAAGATAATGTTCATAACAAGTTACCCCATCCGGCAATCGAACCCGGGATCTCATTAAAGTCGGACAACGACGCTTGATCTCAGAGTCAATTACCACCAGGTGGAGTTTGCCTATTTGCCCTTCTCCTATGTCAACCTCCCATGGTCCAGCTTAGTCTCCGAAACTGACGCGTTTATATGAAGAGAGTAAATGAGGAGGAAGCTAGGTAAGTATGTAGGGTTCGTGAGTCTTGATACTTGCCACTCGATATTCTCTGCCTACCTCACAAGAGACTCAGCGTGAAGTATATGTAACCTACCACAGTTTATCAGGGCAGTATTTGATGGTATGCGCTCGGTCGCCGGTGGCGCCACACAGCGGACACGAGATGCCTCTGAGAACTGGACATCTCACCCGACCTTTCCCATCTTTTAGGGCGTGTGTAGTGTACCAGATCTCAGCTTGGCCGTTGCACTTGCAAAATGCACATTCCTGCAAAATTACACAAATATGTGCATGTGTGTTGCAAGTGCATAATGAAGCTAATTATATGTAATTAGTTTCAAAAGTGTGTGCATTTTTAAAATTGAAAAGACAATAAAAAAGTGATCAAGGGCAGTATATTTTGTCTGTGGTTTAAAAAGCAACCAGCCAAGTGTGAGTCGGCCTCGCGCAAGGACTTCGTACCAAAAAAGACGTTTGTTGTATGGGTTTAATATTTATTTTATTCTGTTTTTAGCGGTTTTTGTTACAGCTGCAACAGAAATATAGCATTTGGGAAAATTTCAACTATCTATAGCTATCTCGGTTTATAAGATGTTAGCTGTGCCCGTGATTTCATTCGCGTTTTTAATTAATTTAATTTATACATTTCTAAAAAAAATTAATTAAAAGTAGCCTAAGCCGTTCCTTATTACATTAGCTGCCTGCCAGTTAAAGTCCCGTCAAAATCGGTCCAGGCGTTTCTGAGATTAGCGGGTGCAGACAGACAGACAAAAATTCAAATAATTCAATAAAAAATGTTGTTCAGGTATATTTATGTACTTTGTAAATATACAATGCACTTAGTCAAAAGCGGTTTAATTTTATTTATTTATATAGATGGTACGGAACGCTTCGTGCGCGAGTCCGACTCGCACTTAACGGATTTTTTTATACAGATATAGATACGTATAGCTGAATAAAATAAGAGAAACAATTTCTTACCATTTGTTTCTGATAGGTGGCGCGTTGTTTGCGTAGTGTGTCAACATAGTTTAGCAGCAGGTTGAACTGTTCGGACGATAGGGACAGAAGGGCAGCCTCTTGCATCGAAATTGCTTTCTCGAAACTGTTCTCTTTCTTAGTAACTGCAACTAGAATTATTGCAATGGTATTTCAGAAGCTATGTAAAAAATAAATAAAAATTCTTACGATGTCTTCCTTTACCGTAAGGGTATTCAGAAAATAAGTTAGAAAAACTCATTGGTACATGCCGGGGTTCGAACTTGGACTACACGAATGGAAGTTGAAGCGCGTACCACCAAGCCATAGACGCTCATTAGAAGCTATGTCTTAAAACAATACAAATAAATTGAAATTCAGAAATTCTCCCAATCTGACCTAGGTTGACACTCCACGACTTAATAGCATTGTAAAATATGATTGTAAAATTTCATTAAAATCCATTTAGTACTTTTGACGTTCAAGAGTAACAACCTTACTGTATTTTAATAGTTGAATAAGTCAGAAGCAGCATGAAACTCCGAAACCGACGTGTTTGTATAAGAGACAGATGAATCTGAATGTGTAGGAAGCAAGGCTGGTATGTAGGGATCGTGATATTTGGCTTTCGATCCTCTCTGCCTACTCCGCAAGGGACTTGGCGTGAAGATATATATGTATTGTTAGGACAAAATATTTGCTTGTTATAAATGTCTCTTATTAGAAGCAGCAATAACACTGAGGTCAAAAGGGTTATATTAGATCAATACGTATTAAAACTTGTTCGGAATTTTCCTTGGAGCGTAATCCATGTGTACCTAGGGTTGCCACACAAGAATTTTCCTTTTCAGAATTCCATTTGTATTTAATCGTATCAAGGGTTACCACTCGATAAATATTTTATCCGTATGTTTGAAAAGAATTAATGTAGGAATTAATAAAATAAATAAATACTTTATTGCACACCAATACACACACTCACACACACATTATGTGGAACATCTAATTATTTTTAACTAGCTTTCCACCAGCGGCTTCGCTCGCGTGAATTATCAAAGGGCAGAATATTTCCGACTTTCAGCATATAAACATACCTTGTTTATTCTTAATTGAGTAGGTTAAGAAGCCTATGTGTTATTCTCTTGTATAAGCTATATTATTGTAAAGTTTCATCGAAATCTGTCTAGTAGTTTTTTCGGGGAAGAGCAACAAACATCTATCCATACACACAAACTTTCGCCTTTATATTATCATTAGCAACCGCCCGCGGCTTCGCAGGATTTGATTATCAAAGCGTAAAACATAATCCTTATTTAATGTAGTCGGTTCAAAAGTAGCCTATGTATTATTCTCGTACATATAATTATTCTATGAAGTCTTATCAAAATCCGTCCATTGATTTTTTCGTAAAAGAGTAACAAACATCCATCCATATTTATAAACGTTCGCATTTATATTATTAACTAGCTCTTGGTCCGCGGCTTCGCGCGCTTGAATTGTTAAAGGACAACATTTTTTAAGGTTTATAATATACTATACCTTAGGTTTTGCTCCATGCTCCAATATCATCGACTAATCGTATAATATTAATGGGAATGCCTTTAAGCTGACGGATTTGGTGGTAACAAACATATGCCACCAAAATGTTTAATGGTAAGTTACCAGCTTGAATATTCAAGCTAATATATCGCAACTCACCCGGGCAGGGACCTACCGCTTTACCTATTCCTGACGCCATAATGACAATGTCGTGTTTTAATCCAGAGGGTAGGGTAGCTGGTAGACTTGCACATACGGTCTAACAGCCCGACCACAGACAGTGACGCACCTACAAAATCTATGCTTACGTGTATTTGTTTATTTATTTATCTAAAAGTTTATAGTACCTTGGCTAATCGTGGGTGTATTCTTGTATATCTACTGGACTTACGAGTCGTGGATATACTAGCACACCTCT
>DVZL01005982.1:0-11674 GCA_018236625.1 Lasaia peninsularis
CTATTTATTGAAAAAAAAACGCATTGGGTTTAAAAGATCTAAGCATACATATGGATGACAGCGGGAAGTGACTTTGATGTATACTATGTAGTGATGAAATTCCAACATGGCCTGGGTTTCATTTGAAGTATTCTTTTAGTATTTCTCTTTCACTATTTTATTTAATTTTTTAACGTAATTCAATCATAATATTTTATTTTGTAGCGTAATAGTTATTCCCTGATCTCCCCTACAATAAATTATTAATAAAATAAAACCATAATTTTTAGGTTTTGATATAGCACTTAAAGATAATTGTTTTATTAATTTTAATTATTTTTTCTATTTACACAACTCTGCTTTGCGACATTGTGTGCGTCGGTTATATGAATTTGTTTATATTACGAAAACAACCCCGGATTTTTATAAATATAGATCGGAGAAAGAGTGGGATTGAAAGAAAAGTGTCGGTGTAAAAATGAGAAAGGGCATGCTACGATAGTTCGGTCATGTGGAAAGTGAAAGACGAAAGATTGACAAAGCAGATATACATGGATGGATGTAGATATACCCGGGGAGACCTAAGTTGACATTCAAATAGCTCGTATAGTATCCGAGCGTGATGTCAAGAAGTAGTTTTTTGTTTTTTTTTTGTAAGTTCTTCCCATTTAGGGAAAGGCAAGGGAACTTTGTCCATACAGCCTGGTCTTATGTATTTTATTTTTAAACAATGATGGTATATCCATGGAAGATGAGGGTGATAAGATGATTCTATGGAAAATGAGATGATGGACTTCTGGTAAAGCTATGGGGACTTTACCAGAAATTTTGTGGAATTTTAGCGGGAACACGAAACGACACTTCACTGCCTGATATTACATATCTCCACTGATGCACATTATTAAACGTTTTATGGTAAAAACCCCACCAATTTTACAAACAAAACACTAATAAAACACAATTTTTGAAACATAATATCCCACAGCGATCCGCTCTATTCCGCGTTCCCGCCAAAACTCCCATATTCTTAGTGGCTGATGAAACTAGCTGACAGAGATGACAAAATAAAACGATTTCCGGTTTTTCTAGATGAGTAGCTACCATGGACGCCGGCCGGCGTCAGGGTAAAAATAATTGCGCCCTCGGTCCCGAAAAAAGTACCTACATACAAAAAATCCGTCAAGTGGAAGTCGGACTCGCGCACCAAGTCTTCCGTTATCTATAAAAACAGCAAAAACTCAAGTGTTGTTTGGGCGCACCTTTATACATATAAATATTACTCTCTTTTTAGTATTTGTTGTAACTGCGTCAACAGAAATATAGCAAGTGTAGAAATTTCACCTATCTAGCTATCACGGTTTATGAGATACAGAAAGTATCCCTGGTGACAGACAGACAGACAGACAGCGGAGTCTTAGAGGGTTCCGCTTTGCACTCTTTGGTTACGAAACCCTAAAAAGTATTAAACCCTCGCAACTCTGTTATTTGCATTTTAAACACGTGTATGGTTATATATCTTATCTTACTAGCTGTGCCCGCCCGAGTTTTTATTTCATTATTTTATTTAAAACATTTCTAAAATAAAACAGCCTAAGCCTTTCCTTATTACATCAGCTGTCTGCCAGTGAAAGTTCCGTCAAAATCGGTCCAGCCGTTCCAGATATTAGCGGGTACAAACAGACAAAAATTATAAAAAAATACTAATTTGGTATACATAGTACCTTGTAAATACATAAAACATATATATGCATTTAGTAAAAAGCGAGTATTTAAATATTACATACAGACACTCCAATTTTATTTGTAAAGATATTGGTTAAAAACGCCCAAACGGTTGGTTTCGCCCATGGAAGCCACTGTATAATACTATTTCTCAAATATATTTCAGAGTAGCTGTGCCCGCGACTTTGTCCGCGTTTTTTATTTAATTACATTACATTTCTAATATAAGATTAGAAAATAAAAGTTGCCTAAGCCGTTCCTTATGACATAAGTAGTCTGCCCATCAAAATTAGCGGGTACAAACAGACAGACGGACAAGCAAAAATTCTAAAAAACGTTGTTTCGGTATAGATACCTTGTAATATGCATATGCACTTAGTAAAAAGCGGTTATTTTAATATTACATACAGACACTCCAATTTTATTTATTTATATAGATGATATTGCAGCTGGGCGATAATAGGCTTAAAATTATATTATATGATACTTTCTCGTTTATCTTGTATCAATGCATTTAACCCAAAATAATTGGTTACGTCTTTGTATCGTCAAAACATTTTATAATGGCAGATCATGAAGTTAAAACTAAATCTAGAGATTACACTCCTAACGCCCACCAGTCCCAAATATGTAATATTGCTTACTCCCTCTAAATTGGACGTCAAAATAAACCAACTTTGTGAGAGTGAGATAGCCGGCCCTATAAGATGCTTAAAATTGCGGACATGTTGTTGTTAGCAGTTAATCTCCAGATAGTACCTTTAGCTTAATGTGGCAAATGCACAAATTAATCACAAGCATCTGTTTTTTTATTTTTATCCCATTTAGAAAAGGTCAAAAAGTCCATACAACTTCAGCTAAAATGAAAATGAAAATGATTCAAAAACCATTAATTTACTCGTTAATATTTCACTAAAATTGACTTATTTTACTCAAAATGTACGCGAAGTAATTTTATATAAACTCTGGGTAAGTTACAGATGTGAAAATAGATACATATTTAAAGAGTAGCTGTCACAAAAAAAAAAACAAAAAAACTGTCACTTGGCTTGTGCATTTGCCATTGGAGATCCTTACGACGAACTAATTATATTTGGGGTTATATAAATAAAAAAAACAAATGGCCAGTAACCTTACCCAAAAGGACATTTAGCCTTTTATTTGACAACGGATTGTATTTAACAAAATCCGAACTTTTAAGCGTCGTTATAAACATAAATCCAGCTATTTCAGCCAGCTTATCAGTTTTCGCAGACAGCGTAATTTATTCTATAAGATTTTTCAATTTATCTGAAAAACATAGCCTTTGCCTGAGATTGTTGATGTGTGCTCGATATGGCGACAGATTTGCCACCTGAAAGAGAGACATACCTATGTATGCTCCTCTGTCTACCTCTTCAATGGGCATGACGACATCTATTTATTTATTAAAAAAAAACAACATAATCATACATGCATCATATTTTATTACACTGTACAATAAATATTGGACTTGTATACAAAAATATAGAGAAATTCCAAAAGATATTGTCAACATTCCAGCATACATAACATGAATATAAAATGAGATAACATACCTTTAAAATTCGTAACATACAAATATATATAAAACCACTTATTCAGCCTCGGCAGCTACTATCCTACTTTGCACTTGTGCACTTTACACTATATACAATTATTATTATTTCCGAGCGACAATTAGGCCCAAATAGATCGGGAAGGTATCACCAGAGAACCCACTTCATCGAGTACTAATATACATTTAACGCCGGGAAAAAGAAAAAAAATTACAAATACAAACACTAGAATGCACTAACACTATTTAGTATATTCACTTATTCTAAGAGGTGAGACAGTGCAAATGTATTCTTATAGTAATAATAAATTAAAAATAGTTTACCAAGTGCCAAAACAAAAAACAAGCAGAGACAATATAAAAAAAATCCTGAACATAACACGTCACATGCTGACAGAATTAAACTTAGTTTAATTGATACTAATCTAAATGTGCTTTAAAAAATGATTCCGTATTTAGAAACCTTAATTAGATAGACTTATGTATCCTTGTTCATTTTTGTAATTTTACCAACAGTACTGTATAATGCAGGTACTCGATGAGGTCGATTTATCATCAGTGCCCTGCCAATCTAATACTTAATCAGAGATTTCTGAACTTCATGGTTATTACACTTCACTCCCCTTTTATTTTATATTTTTATTCAATTAAGAAAAAACTTTTTATATAATTGTTTCGTTTTATAATGTTGACATTTTACAGGTTTAAAATAGTGCAAGAGGCGTCATAACGAAACTCAAAATTTTGGACATTGCGATTGATGTAATAATAGTTTAAACTATTATCTATATAATAATAGTCTAATAATAGTTATCACTCATTTATGGCCGTTTTCATTCAATAACTTATATAGTTAGAGATAGACTTACTCGAGTTTTGTTGCTAAGATATTTTTATTGATTATTGAGAAATAACAGTGGTTGCCTGGTTACTGATCTAAGGTATAGCCCTAGCTCTATTTATTATCATTGATAGGTTATTGAAAACGGCCACTACTCGGTAGGTTATTCGTCAGTCACACCATTGACTGTTGCAAAAACTGACAGCATTACCTATACACTAATACACTTGAAACAAGATTTAGTTTAAAAGGTTTGAAAACAAAAAGACTAATTTTCTGGATAGTAGAAATACCCGTCGTATATTTCATCGAAGATAACATAAAAATCTCTTGAACCGTAAGGTTACCGACTACCTGATCCTACTCTCCAAACTGGAACCAGAACATGGCGACATAGGAAAAGTAGTAAAAATTCGGGCAAATAGTCGATGAAATCTGTCCCAGCAGCCTACGATCTACTGTATACTAAAAAAAATCAAAATACGTTATCTCATTATTTCATAAATTCAAACTAAAAAAAATCAACTACATTACGTAGAATAATTTGTCATACGAATTATAATAATAAATAAAAATCAGATTGGTGATAGAATTATATCTACATATAAAATTATTCTCATATAAAAAATTTGTATAATTTTAATAATTGGACTAACGTGGGCCAAATATAAATACGCCATAACTATACTACTTCCGCGTTAAGAATGCGATGTTTTAAAGAGCCATTGGCTCATTGACCAATCAAATCACTCATAATTATAAAGTCAAGCTCACAGTGGTCAGTTGAAGTTAGTATTCCAAATGAAACGGTTGTGTCCTAATAATGATAATCCTAATAATACTCCTTTATCCTGATGAAAAATTGCATTCTTAACGCGAGCGTACTATAAATGGCATCTTAAATGCAAAATATCACTTACTTCCATCCGTCTACCATGAATCAACTATACGACAATATCTCATAGAAAATTATACACTAATGGAGGTATTCGCAAATAGCCTCATATAATCTATATATAAAAAAATTTACAAAGAATAAATAGGAAAATCTATTTAGAGACCCAAAAATTAACTAGCAATAAATAACTCTAAGCTTATGAAAACTTATTCCCGCTAAATGAGTACAACTTATTTATTATGAATGATTATTATGCACATGAAACAAAAAGAAATGTACAATATCTTAAATAAAAAGTTGGTCAATTAGTAAATAAGGATTTGTGCCCATATCAACACTAACATTGTACGGTGTTTTGAATAAGGAGCTCCTACAAACTCAAGACTTTTCGGTGGACAATTTGGTCGGGCCTATCTTATTCTATAGTGGTATCTGTAAAATTATTTTTTTACGATTTGTTCGATTCGATAATTGAGTCGCGACTGATGCGTAACTTTCACGGATATTGTCAAAGTGCAATAGTTTCAAAGTTCGAAATGAAACAAAAAACTAAACGAAACACGAAATAGTATTACTCCGTATTTGTATAAAAAAAAATAGTTTACGTACGTTACGACTATTGAGAGTATGGGTAAGGAACATCTGAGTTATGAAAAAGTGTTCGTCACAATGCATAAATAAGGGTGGCGCCACATTAGCTACAGAGTTTTATAACTCGGCGTACTTCCATTCATTTACAATAATTGCTACGTTCACACCATAGTTCACACCATACCCTGTACTAACACACTAGCGCCAATCTGGAAGGTTTTTGAACTGTTATTTATAGCAACAGCTGAACACTTTTTTAGTTTTTCTCCTATATAAGGTTTTACTCCTTACCTATACCCTCCATATTACGACTTGAGTATTGTAACGTCGGAACATACGAAGACGTACGTATGTTAATTATTTTGGTAAACTGGTATTACACTTGATACTGGTTAGAGGCTCGACCAAACTTTTGGGCGACTAAAGATCTGTAGGTTGTAGGCTAATAGAGATTACAAATTAAAACATCGAGCGGAGCGGAGAGCGAAATCATGTAAGGGCATGTTCAACTGGCGATTGTCGCGCCGCGAATTTTATATCTATTATAAAACAAGACAAATATTTACTTGGACGATAACCATATCAAACATAAAAATTGCGGTTTAAAATTACAAATTAGTCCGAATTTAACCGTAGAAAATGTATAAGAATATTTTGTAAGGTATAAGAATGACATATAAATCATTGATGACATTTCAAATAAGACACCATGCATACCGCTCTGCTTTTTATTATATTATACAAATATATAGTTACAATTATCTTGATTGAATGTGTATTCAAACTGTGTGCGTGTATCTTAAGGACGGAATTTCCAATGAAAAATCAATCAACATTTTCGGGATCGAACAATCTGGAACAACGACTTGTCCTATTTCAATCATTTTTTTACTTTTTTCTTTTATTATAAAAAAAACCAATTCACCAGTGCTTAATATTAACGGTGCGTTATTAATAAGTTTGTCTTCAAGATTACATCGTATATTCGTAATTTGAGCTTTAATTGCTTATTCGTCAATGGACATCAATGTAAATCGGTGTATATGTATCGTAAAAAGGAAAACTGATTAGTTTCCAAATCGGCAATGTTATAATGCAACTAGCAATGGCAAAATAGGGATGGCAGTAAACGCGCGACATTTTTGTAACAATAACTAATTCTTATAAGTATATAGCTTAATAGCAAAAACATATTATGATTGATGACGTAATAGAATTTTATTTGATATATGTAGCAATCGATCGAGTTTAGATCGCTGATTGCTAATTTTTACACAACAACCGAGCGGATATATCAGTAATTTCGTTTTACACAGATTATTACTTGGCGTCAGGTAACCAAGTTTGGCGTTTTGTGGATTTTTCAAGTTTATGTGAAACAAATTAATACAGCGCCATCTAGTTACATTAGCGGCAAACATAGAAGGATAAAAAACGTCACAAATATACCAAATTATCAAATTGTATAATCTGATTATGTTATTATTTGTTCACCAGATCGTTTCAGAATTAGATAGATTCCAACCCTCTTCTGAGACAAGCATTTTTAGAGGCTGAAATCTAAAAAAGGCCTCCAGCACAGAGGCAAATTTTTGATATTTTTTAATAAAATATATGTATAAATCAGTTCGCTACAGTTAATTCGTTAAACTATAGTAATATATTTATCCTGAGATTGTAGAATCGATATAGAACATCGCGTAGATATTATATTTCGTATATAAAAGTAATTCGTACTCTAGTTTGTTGTCATATTTTATCAAACCTAATTTAGGTACCTAGGCTTGAAAAATATTGGTTTAAAATCTAAAAAGATGTCACATGACTCACAAATGGTAACATTGCTTGCTCCATTATACGTTTTTCGTTCTACCGCCGAAAAAATATTTTCCCTAGACAAATATTATGGCTGTGTTAAGATTTTTAAACCGTGAACAGTACAATTTCCATATTATTAATATATAGAGGACAACCAAATAAGTACAGTTTGAATTAAAAATTTTGCTCTACATTTTATAAAAAAAATATGTTGATTTTTACTGAATTCGTTTTTTATCACCGTCTATATATAAATAAATAAGATAAAACAGCTGAAAGACAAAATTAGCATTGCAAAAAAATCGCTGTACATGTCTACTTTTTACAAGGAAATTAAAAAAACTTGACAACTCTTAGAAACTGGTAATTACTACCGATTGCATATATAGTATAGATAGTTTCAAAATAAAACACATCTTATTTCCCAAAAATGCTACATCTAATCGCAATAATAAAAAAAAATTAGAATCGGTAAGATTATTAACGCCATCTATCGTATACAGCAAGTTTTTTCATAGCAAAATTGGCCTAGGGGTCAACAACCTATTTTCTTCGTCTCAGCGATTGAAGAAGTTAATAAACTGTCAACGCGTTTAGGATCTGGTTCTACTTGGATATTTTAACATCTTGATCAATTGCGTGTCTTGTAAAAGCATTCGTTGCTGTTTACAGCCTATATAAAGTTAAAATCACAGTTTTCTATTTTAAATTTTACTCCCTAAAGGGATATAGTCTTACAAGTTCCAAATGTATATAACGACGGGGTACTTACTGTATTAAACTATGTAAAAATCTATAGTAATAATACAGATAGAAGTTTGTAAAATATTGATAAGCTTCAAGATGTTCTTTTAGATTATGTGATTTTAAATAATATTATAAATAAACAAAAATAAAATTATTATGTTGCAAGCACCCATAACTGCAAGACAACTTAAATTGCGTATTTTGATTGACCGTGTCGCACAATGCTTGTTTTGGGGGTAGTTTGCAAAATGGTAATTTTATTTTAATTATAATTATAGGTTCTTTACATTGATATTATAGATTTTTTCCCGAGCAGTGCAGTTCAAATTTGTAATTAAGTATTTTAATTTAGTCTTGTATCTATTTAAGTATTTTCTATGTATTAGTATTGTTGTCTAACACCCATAAGACAAGCATTTAACTTGCTTACTTTGGGGTTAGATCAATTTGTGTAGTTTGTCCAGTAATATTTATTTATTTATTATAACAAGTTAATGACTCACAGACAGGTTTTCAACCTGCATTGGCAGTTTTATTGCGAAACCCATGTCATATTCTAGTTTCAGTGGTCCCGTTATGTATATCTTTATAAGCATGGTCGTTCATTAAGTTGTAAAACACCGCACCCACAGTACTTAAAAAAGGTGGTAAAATCTGAATCTTTTTCGAGATATATAATATATTCCATAAATCGCTAGAGCAAGCAAACACCATTCAATGAGTTTTGTTGTTTATACAGTGACGACATAAAGCAATTTTATTTCATTATTTTAATTCAGAAAGACGACCTTATTGTGTGAACAATAAAATTATGTTGACATTAGTGTTAGCTATACTAAAATATTGGTTTCAAACGTCACGAGACTAAACAATGCCCGAGTTTAAATTCATAACACATAATACAAGTCACATAATACAAAATCACATAACCAACAATATCGTATATCAATGACATTATAATTTAAATACAAAAATACCCCAACGTTTTAATAAGTTGTCACTACTCGATAAGTTTCATTAAAATTGCTACAGGCCTTCTAGTGTCCGCTAGCGATATTAACAATTTCATCACTTTATGGAAACCGCACTAACAAAAATTTAGACATTTCTATTTCTCGCGCAAGTGTCGAACCGGAGTAGTGCCGATCTTAATTAATACATCAATCACTCAAGCAACGTGGCGTTTCGAGAAATCAAAAAGAAATTTCATTGTCTTTTTTCATAAATAAAAAAAAGTCGCCAATGACAAAACAGTCAAAAAGTCGCTAATGTACACTGGGCCTAACATTAATTGGCACCGCCATATTATCTAATATGATTATGATATCATAAGGCAATAGGGATATAGAGGACGAGTAAAGAGTATTAAAAACACTAGGATAATACATGGTTATATAGATTTTGAGTACAATTACCAACGAGCGTATGACACAAGCCACCAATGGGGGTCAATAGCCGTTTGTGCCAATTCAATCTAGGTTTATGAAGCGGAACCTATATCTAGACTTACGGCGTCTATAGACAATCAATCGGGCATCCGTCCAATCAGTGCACCTTCGACCTAATTTATTTGATCACGAGTTCAAATGATAATTAAGAACGAACCGTAACCTGTAAATATCCATTCCTAGTTTGTTTTAGTAACGAGGTGTTGCATGTAATTGTCTGTGCAAATAGCTTTCGTCCGTAAGCAAAGCGACTCGTCAAAAACAGAGGCTTTAAAATTAATTTATTGTTATATTTTTGTTTCATTTTGTAATAGACTTATGACACTTACCAGGGGTCAGTGGCAACATCAAAATTTATAATTTTTATGTCATATTTTCGAAACTGAAAATGGTCATTTTTACAATTTTTTCAACATAAAATATTTTTTTAATCAAAAACGGTGCATTTAAGAGAAAAACCACAGAATTAATTTTTGATAATTGAGACAAAATATCCACTATAAATTTGTTATTTTGAGAAACTCGATATATTCATTGGAAAAGTTTATATATTCAAACGCGTAAGACTACATTTCATTATTATCAAGGAAATTATTAACACATAATATCGAGATTGATTAATTATCGTATATATTATTTTTAATAACATAATTATCGAGACGTATTTATCAAAACAATTATCACGACATTTATGACAGGAATTGTAGATAATTATCACTTTGAACTCTAGATTCATCTTGTTACATGTTACTATTTAAGGAACAAGGAATGTATATTATTATAAGCATTAAAATAAGTAATAAGTATTAATAATTTATAATATTTATCGTATCTAAAATAGATAATAACATTTCCTATGTTTATTATAGTAAACTTAAATGGTTTTCTTTGTTCAACAAATATTATGTTTTAGATAAACAGCTCTTTTTAATATACAGGTTATTCAAATTTGACACCAAATCTTTTGATTAAAAATTATTAATATCTTGGGCAAAAGGTACAAAGTATTCTTAAATTTAAAATTATTAATAGAAAATAAGAAACGCTTTTAGTTTTATATCTTTCTCTTTCATTTTAGATATCATATAAGGAGACAAAAAATGTTCAACTGACATTCTTTTTTTTTCTGTAATACCTAACATTAAAGAGATAAACATAAAACAATACAGCCCTAAAGGGTAAGGTAAACTGTAAGGTAAAACGGGTCTTATTTCTTTACTTTTTCATTTCCTCTTGGGAAACGAAACTAATTTTATTGTTATTATAATCTTATCACACACGGATTGTCAGGAATGATCGTCTAATGACGCCTCAACTGAGCTAACCAATGAGAGCATTCACTTCACATAGAAAAAAATAATAAAAATTTAAAAAAATCTTAAAAAAACTTTGAAATAAAATTTAAAAGAAATCTATTGTACTTATTATTCTTTATTTCCATATTTATTCACAACATTTAAATGATTAAACTCTTAAACAAAAAAAATTTGGTGGGATACAAATTAGCTAACATCTACACAAATAAATAAAATTATAGTGTCCATTTACCAGCATAACTTATCAATTTTGTATCTCAGTCTGTCTGTTAGTTCTGTCCCATCAAATCAATCCAGCCCTTTGAGAGACTAGCGGGTACAAACAGACAGACAAACAATTCTGAAATAATTATTTTGCTATATATACCCTGTAAACATACACGTGTATTTAGTGAAAATCTGTTATTTTAATATTACATACATAGACTTCAATTATTTGTATGTATCTCATTCTCATAGGGTCACAAAACTAACATAATGATTGTCCAGTCTAGAGTTATATATCACTATAAATACCTCATAATAGAAATAGATCTTTTTGCCTTATTTTATATATTGCCTTCTATGCTTTTGGTGATAAGCCTCTTGGATGTAATTTTATCAGTTTCCCTACCATTTAAAAACCTACAAAAGTAATGAGTGAAGGTATGATTGTACTAGGTGGTTGTGTCTTGTAACGACTAGCCCGGATTGGTACCACCGCCTTACCTATTCCTACCACAATAGCGGCAGTGCTCA
>DVZL01005983.1:0-11674 GCA_018236625.1 Lasaia peninsularis
CGATTCCCAACGGGGACAGACATTTGTGTGATGAACATAGATGTTTGTATTTCCGGGTCTGGGTGTTTATTAAATTTCTTCTTGTATCTATTTTAGTGTTTATATGCATTAGTATCGTTGTCTAACACCTGTAACACAAGCATTTAATTTACTTACTTTGGGGTTAGATCAATTTGTGTAATTTGTCCAGTAATATATATTTATTCGAATCGAATCGAAGTCCGTAGCGCAAACTATTAAATCACCGAGGTTTTTTTGAAGTAAAAAATTCCGTAACTTCAAAAATTTCTGTACCAAAATTAATAATTCATTTTGTTGCCCTTCCTTTGTAGTAATTTTTTTGGATATAGCTTACCATTTTAACCTCACGAAGAATAGATAAGCCCAGAGTTTTTTCCTGCAATAAAAATATTCTGTTTCACTTGATTAATATGAATACGTATATTCTTTAATCTGAATCAAAAATAATGATATTCTTCTTAATCAAGAGACTGTCCCACCCTGCTTAGATTTCCAACACACCAATAACATCTTTGGTATCTATTTGCAACGCATATATCAGGAAATCCGTCAGCTTGTTTACCTTCATAAAAATACATTCTTTTTATGGTATTCCATAAAAACAAGCTTCATTTAAAGTTTAAAATGTCTTCCTGCATTCAGATAAAAAGTCTCGCGAAACATCGTCGGGTGTTGCGGTTTTTTAAGGTCCATTATCGCCGATTATCGAGATTGGTGTCGTTAAAATGCCAGCTGTGAGGCAACAACCACGTTGCGCAAACGAGAATTCACCCGGTAATATCTATGTTCCGTACGTCTGTTCGTATATAACAATTTATATACAATATTTAAGGTACCGTACTCAAGGGCGAAAACGGTACCCAATCACTAAGACTCTACTGTCCGTCTGCTTATCTGTTTGTAACCAGACGGTACCTCATAAACCGTGATAGATAGACATTTTAAGTTTTCACATATGTTTTTTTTTCTATGAGATAATATAGCGAACAGACTCACGGATCTCCAGATCGTAAGAATAAACACAACAAACAACACCTTAGATGTTGTAGGTGCGCCACTGTGGGATGGTGAATGCGAAAGCGACCCCATCTCGTTCCTAGCCGGGCGGCGGGTCGGTCATCGTGAGGTTTTTAGTCAGTAGTCTGCGACATAGCCCCGTATCACAAATAGTGGCACGGGGCTGTGCCGCAGGAGTCCAGACATAACCCATCGTTACCCCCGGAGTGGTGGGTATCCATAAGTGGATTTTCCTCACGTGAAAAAAAGAAAAAGGTGCGCCACTGTCCTGTGGTCAGGCTGTGAGACCTTACGTGTATGCACCGGAACACTACAATATCATTAAGGCGGCAGGAATAGATAATAAAATATCGGATAAAGTAAATTAGACGAACGGAAGTCCAAACGCGTACCGCTAGGCCACTGAGGCTCTAAATATACATATAAACTTCTCTACAAAAAAATGCGCGAAAAACTGTTAGGTAGTTTTAAACATCTAGCATACATATAAGGAAAGACAAGAATGGAAAGCGACTTTGTTTTATACTATGTAGCTAATAGACTCCATATTTTGTTTTGAATACGACCTGGGAACTTTAAAGAATTATTATACTAATTCTTGATCGGCAACGCATCTATGATAAGTACTCCTAACGTCCTAATGTTCACTTGTCCGTTTGTCTCCTCTTCTATAAAAAAGGCCAAGTGCGAGTCGGACTTGTGCACTATGGGTACTGAATATCTATCTATACTTACAACTATACATACAAATAAATTGTAGTGTCGATATGTAATAGCGAAATATTACTTAACCGCTTTTTTACTAAATTAATATGTATGTTTACAAGGTACATATACCAAAATAATATTTTTATCTTGGCTGACTGTCTGTTGGTTTCTCTAAAACTGCTGCACCGAATTTGATGGGACTCTCACTGGCTGACAGCTGATGTAAAAAGTAGCAACTTGGGCTACTTTTATTGAATTGAAGTCGCGGATACCACTTAATATAAATACTGAGTCAACAGTTTTTAAAGTCTCCATATCATCAATACTTAAAACATCGTTTTCGCTCAAACAACGATAAACGGTAGAGTTTATTATGACAAGGAAAATGTATTTGCACATAAGTTTAGCGGGCACTTGCAACCTCGTCTTATCGCAAAATTAACGCGCACTTGAGAGGAGCTAATCAGAATTGCACTGATAAGCTGATAACGATACATGGCATCTCCAATTACTTATAATGACGCTAAATTAGCGTTTCCTTGTACATTTATAACGCTCGTTTTATACGTGGCTTCATTTGCTTGATAAAATTGATGCCAATGTCAGTGTTCTCAATTATCATCTTCTTCGTCCTAGACTATTACATCTATGCAAATAAATAAAATTGGAGTGTCTGTATGTAATATTAAAATAACCGCTTTTTTACTAAATGCATATGCATGTTTACAAGGTAAATATACCCACTGAGCTTTATAGCTCAGAGGGTATATTTACCTTGTAATTATACTGTTAATTATTGTTAGACTGATGGTTATCCATCAGTCTAACCACAGAATCTAATGACCCTACATTTTGAAATCAGCTCGAATCCGTACTCCTAATATAAGTTTTACCTATTTACTATTTTGCGTTGTCTTCTCCACCAGACATTTCTCGAAATATACATAGATAATTTATTTAAAACTTTAAACTTAGATAGTTAATGATTATATTTAATTTCAGAATTTGGATAACTGGAAGTCGTCACGGCGGAAGCGGGTGGAGCATATCATCGAGCGGTGCGTGGAGGTGCGCAAGTTAGAGCACGAGACCAACCAGCCCCGGGCCAAGTCCAAGACATTTAATGAGATGCTGGAAGAACGGTAAGTCATATGTTACATCTAGAATAAGAAAGCGTCCCGGCGGAAGTGCGCAATGCATTTTATCGAGCCAAAAAACTACGAGTAAAATAAGGGCTAATTTTCCAAGTGAAGTATAAAGTAAAAGAAAAAATGAAACAAAAAACGAAAATATAGAGTGTTGAGTAAAAATAAAATCTATACTAGCTGACCCGGCGAACTTCGTACCGGCTAACAGTGGATTTTTAAGGTTTAACACATGTGGTTAGATGTATTGAAGTTCAAATTGATTTTAAGTATTACGAATGTAGTCTTTTTTAGATTTCTTCAGGTATTTTTTAAATTTTTTCTCCGCAATAACCATCCTCGTACTTCAAGGAATAATAGAAAAAAAGTATTATATGCTTGGTGGCCTAGTGTTACGCGCTTCGGCCTTATACCAATTAGTTCTTCTAACATTTTCTGAATGCTCTTACGGTGAAGGAAAACATTGTGAGGAAATTCGGGATTTGTGCCCGATATGACGACATAATAGCCACCTGTTCCATAATGAGACCTAATATCGTCGTTTAATCGTGAGTTAATGAGTAAGTTCTGCCTACCCCTACGGTGATAAGGGCATACCTACTACTACTACATACTGCTCAGATTGAAGACGGTGTCAAGCTACCTACCACCAAGTGACCAGTTTACGATTATGCATCCTCCAGTTGATCAAAACCGACACAAAAACCCTTATAGGAAGCAGTAATGATAGATTTACGCAATCTGGTTCATTACGTATCGCACTCCACCGATTGCCATGGTAATTTGACACAACTGTTACAAAATCAACAAATTAATCCGAATTTCCTTTTTTCCATTCGTTCTGTAACCGCAAATCTAATTCCCGACCGTGTCTAATTTTAAATTAACTCACCGGTGATAGAATTTGAAATTAAACTGTGTTGTATAATGATTTCGATACCATCTTTAGAGTAAAGCCCAGAAGGAATGCGCCGCGCAACTTGAGGTGCGGTTGAACTTGTGATACGTATAAATAACATAAATAACTCGCGACTAATTACACAATCTAATCTAACCTTAGTGTCAATAATTGTTTATTTGTGATGGTTTTAGAAAACCATTTAAATGCTTAGGATACTTATAAAGCTAATAATTAATCATCATCATCCTACCTTTTAGAGTTTCAAAAAAAATAGTTAGTTTGAAATAAAACATCAAATGAGCAAGTTAGAAAATATAAGATTACAAATATATGTTCTTAGAATTATGCCACTTATATAAGTCATAAGAAAAACTATAATCATGAGACATATAAAAATGAGTGAAAATATAGTCATAAACTTAAATAAAAACTTACATTCAGTTCCGGAATCAATGCCGGTAGTGTTGAAAAAATTGCATTCTTAAGAACTTTTAATAAGTATTTAAAAAAATTATGGTCAGAAGAAAAACAACGAGTATTTTTCAAAAAGAATGAGCTGCGATATACAATGGCTTGAGACACAATTCGTCGGCTATAAATTTACATGAAGAGTATTGCTATCTATTTTTTTTATATAAATCTCATATAAAAAACCTCAAGCGTTACATAGCAAAACCACATCCTATGTAAGATTATCCTATGGAACACCCAATATTGAAAGTAATTTCCCCAAAGGAATGAACTTTCCATCGTCACGAGCGAGTTGCTCGGTGTCCGTTACGTCCGTCGTGCTCGGTGGTCACAAGCGTAGTGATCGGATTACACTCGACACTGCGCATGCGCACCCAGCTGTCATAATCGTGTCCAGATGTTGTGGGGTTAGCGTTTTGAAATAAATACTAAATAAAAAGTCTTCCAATATCACAAATTGATACATTTGCTAATTCTGGATAAAAATGTGTTAGTCTGACATTCTGATGGTAAGAAGTACTGCTTCATGGTTACCGATGTGATACTTTTAAGCAAATGATCAATACTATAAAAGGGTAGTTACTTTTTTCCTTATCGAAACATCACTAGAAAATATTATGGTGTAGAATATTGGTAAATAAATACTCGACCAGTAGTCAGTATTGCGATTAACAATGACAAGATGACAGTGTTCAGCATTTTTCCCTTGTTCTTAATTCCGTTTTCTAAACACCATGACATTCTACATGACAAGTAGCTTAGCAAAAGTTCAAAACTGTCCTATTTTATATATATTTACTTCTATACTAATATTATAAAGAGAAAAGATTTTATTGTTTATACTGAATAGCCTCCGAAACTACAGGATCGATTTGAAAAATTCTTTTACCATTAGAAGCCGACATCCCTGATGAACATAGGCTACTTTTTACCGGTAGAAACTGCTTCATTACTACAGGAAAAAGAGTAACGGGAGAACGGGTAGTAAAAATTATCTTTTCGACTAATTCACATAACTTCTAAATAGCTAAACCGATTGGGCTGAAATTTTATATGAATATTTCGATGGTTTCATGTATGATTTGAATATACAATTGGACTCGGTAGGTGGCTAGGTTGGATCCGAAGGCGGGCCGGGCAGCTAGTCTAGAATATTTTCACTGACCAGACAGAGCTCATTTATGATTATACAAGATAAGTACTGATTCACAGTGGGACACTTCATTGAACTAAATATCAGTATAGATACTGGCTGATATAACTTACGATGATTAACACTAATCGCTAATAATTCAGCTAATAGATTTATGAATGTCATTTTCTTAATGTATTTTTATATTAACTTGTATTTAGCTTGATTACCACTGCCAAGTAAATTATATGAATAATGGAAATATGGTGACATCTGAATATTAGAGACATTAAGTGTATAAGGATATATACAAGGATATAAAACAGGGATGGTATGGAGCTCTGTATAGGTAGTATTATTTCTAACTTGAATCAAATTTCTTTCAATGGCCGAAACCAAATCCAATAGGTATTAGTTTCAAATAATATCAATGAAACTGGAGTCGAAATAAGTACTTAGTGTATTTTTTAAAATAATTTGTTGGGACGGTTTTAAAATATCCGTAATAAAACTACCAACGTTTACTTTTTACTTATTTTTAAAACTACCCGACACTAATGAATTATACGATACGATACGAATATAATTTCCAAATATCCGTTTCCATACTTAGATCCGATATTTTATAAAAAAATACTGCTTAGAAATACAAAATTAGAATATAATTATGGGATATAAAAATCTTTTACCCTTTCATTTTACATTACCTTAAAACGTTTACCCAGTTGCGTTATCAACTGTCCGTCTTAATTATTATTATAGATAAAAACAAAATTATGCTTTTATATTAAAAGAAAAAAAATCACACATAGAAGACTTATTACCACCAAAAGGCGTACATTTTTTTATCTTCTCTGACATACCTAAGTATTTTGAAAGAGGAATTAAGTTCAAACATAGAGGTCTTACGAATGTACACATTATGGAGCTTAGGTTGAATAATGTGCTTCGTAACTCATTGCGAAAATTGGCCACTAAGTGGAATAACTCGACGCCACCTAAGGGGCACTTAAAAGCGTTTTATACTTTTGAGGTAGCATGATAAAACGTTACCATTGGTTAAAGTAGAACCCAAAGCCCTATAGATTTTGCACAACCGTGTTGTTATATCAGTGATTTCTAACCTTTTCAATCTATGCAATCATGTTTTAGTCAGAGTACTTGATAAATTTACTCTATATCTTCATAAATATCTTCACGTTAGGTCCATTGCAGGGTAGGGAGAGAATATCGTGTGCCAGATGTCATGACTCCCACATATTTGCTTAGCTTCCTCCATATTCATTACAAAAAATGGGAATTACAACCTACCTACAGTTATGCGATATCGCGTGAACAACAAAGCAACTAATTTCCACATCCGTAGCCAACGGCACAAGATATTGTGTTTCGTAGCCAGAACGGAGGAAACGCATCAGTATCGGTAATCTCGCTAAACGCCAAACAATACAAAGTTATAAGAGCGATGGACAAACATCCGCTGGGTCGACGATTACAAATCAATATCCCGCCCGTTCCGAGGTTCTCAAACTGGATATCTGAAATCTCTAAATTCCTTTTAGAGAATTAATATTCGGGATATCCGGGAGTTTCGGATACTAAGCCTAACATCTCTAGTCCATTACATAAACACAGCAACACGAAAAGTAATGCAACATGTGAGCCAACGATACTTAGTATTTCATAAAAAAAAAGCCAAGTGCGACGCGTCCTCGCGCACGTCGCGTTCCGTACCATATCTGTTATCTATAAAACGGCAAATATAATCACGTTTTACACATACAACTTCATTTTAATTATTTTAAAGTCAATTGTAACTAAATATTCTGAGAATATATCTAGAGGCCTTGCCGCGATTTAAACGTGGATAACGACATCTATTACTAAAGCCGGGTCATTCATTGTACGGGAATTCCTATTAATGTTTCCTTGAATATCTATGAAGATCCTAGCTATCACGGTTCATGATAACGGACGGGCAGCGAAGTCTTAGTAATAGGGTCCAGTTTTTAAACTCTACGTACGGAACTCTAAAAATTAATAGTCACATCGTTTGCTTTCGTTCCCTAACCTTTGACAAATTACTCAACGAGTTCTCCAAAAGGTATAATTTATGTCTATTAACTTTGCTATTAGCGTTCTCTCCGCGCAAATCTTTGTCATTTAAGTAACTGATGACCTGTACTATAAGCAATGCCTTATGCAACAAATGTATGTGTGGTTGTGTGTTTACGTAAGATTATATTTATGTTGCATCAAAATCTTGTGAAAAAAAGCCAATAGATTAAGTTTAAGAAATTATCTGAACAAACAAAATGCATATTGAATGAAAAAAATTAACTGCCCTTGGTGTGACATTTGTAATACCGAGGGTTTACAGCACATGCTTATAGAAAATATGATATATTGTTTAATAGATAATATGTATTCTTTACATATGTATACACTAGCATTCCGCCCACGGCTTCGCCCGCGTTTATAATTATCAAAGCGTAAAACATACCCTCTTTTTAATGTAGTCGGTTAAAAAGTAGCCTGTGTGTTATTTTGACGTATAAGCTATATTTTTGTAAAGTTTCATCCAAATCCATAGGATTTCCTCGGAATAGTTTTTCCGTAACAAACATACAAATTTATGCATTTATAATACCTATTTATAAGATAAGATACACGGTACATATATCAAAATATTTTTTTTTAGAATATTTGTCTATCTGACTGTTTATTCTGGCTAATCTCTAAAACGGCTGGACTCATTTTGGCGGCACTTTCACTGGCAGATAGGTTTAATAAGGAGTATCTTACATTTTTATTTAATAAAATTCAAATGCGAATGAATTCACGGGCACGGCTAGTGTAAAATAAATATATATTTTAATTTTAACCACTGATTTACCAGCATGTAGACGTACCACATAGTCCCTGGTGTCAGCTTACCGGAGATAGTCACCCCGGCTCGTCTGTCGACCACAATTGTGCCGCCCGTATGGCCCCGGCTACTATTACGGATGTACTAAATAGGACATGGTCGGCTGGAATTTTAGCCTTTTAAAATAAGAATGCTTATTCAAAAATAAAAAAGCACATCAAATTTAAGACCTTTAAGAGCCTCGACGACCCAGTGGTTAGCGCCTATGCGCCGGTTACCTATTAGTTTTAAATGATTTCGTGCGTGCTTTTGCAGTGAATGAAGACATCATGAGAAAAACCACGTTCAGATGGTCTATTCTACACAGGGGACCCGGACCAACAAGGGGAATTATTATTTAAAAAAATAATTAAAATTAAATAATGAGATATCTTTCTGTATGACTTGCTGCTTTCTGTCCATATTTAATGTTGCCGTTGTTCTAACTTCTACGTGAGTTATCATCGTTTGTAGGAACTGGCTCGTACTGCTTACCGACTCCTAAGCGACAGTGTTTTGGTCACTAACACCGTAACTATATGTTACATTATTGAGACAAAAAATAGACCACAACAACAGAGATTTTCCTGGTTAAGGTAATTTCACGGTGATGCAATGTATCCTGTATACGTTATGACATTACATCACTGTCCCATCAGCTGCATCACATCAATCGTGACGTCAAACACGTTCGTATACCATGGCATGGGTTACGCAATTGTTGTAGAAATAGTAAAATAACAATTCTGTTTGACTAGAGCAAAGGGATCCCGGATTTATGCATTCGAATTCGACGTAATGTGGGATTGGATCTAATTCCCCCTCTGGGTTACTAGTCAGACAGGAAAAAGAGCGATTGCTGTGTAAAAACTGGCGCCGTTGTCAAATCCCCCAGATTAACACATCACCTGTGAAATTTCGACTGTCAACCTATCACTGTTCATGAGATACAACTCGGTGATAGACAGACGGACAGCAGAGTCTTAATAATAGTTTTTTACCCTTTAAGTACGGTACCCTAGAATGTTTTGGTACCTGTTAGCGTAAATTTTCTTTGAATTCGAAAATATTTGCTTCGTTACTTCTGCGTGACGTCATAATGGCGGTCGTGATAAACTATCTATTCAAATTAGGACAATTAGTATATTAACACGGGGAATGAGGTGCCTAAATTTTACTGTGTTTGTGCTGTTTCTGCATTTTGAGAATGCACAAAAGGTATTATTTAATTTTATTCATTGTGTCACAAATCTCGTAATTCTTATCGTATTAAAAGCCAACATTAGACCACTGAGTGGTGTAACTACTGTGCCAGCGTTTTCTGTCTAGTAATTATTTTGGTCAAACTGAAAAGTTTAGGCGAATCCCGGTTGTCTTAAGGATGTAAGTGCACATACCAATGATTTTATATACAAACACGAGGTAGATACGTCATCAGCGCTCAAAAAGTGTTTAGCTGTCTTTTTCACTCTTGTGAATTTCATATTTTTGGTCGCACTTATCGTGTTTGTTAATATATATGTGATGGAACAATTATTTCGTGTATGCAGTATGAAGATGGCGTATCTTGTATATAAAATCATTGGCACATACTATAATGAGCATGCAAGTACACAACGTTTATAGATCATATGTGTACATCTCCAATATACTTTTTTCACTGATACTGTAGTCAGTTATATATACTTTTAGACTATAACTTTCGAAATTAAAAATATTTTTAATTCCGAAAGTTATCGTATATCTAATAACGGCAGGGATGCCCAGGAAGCTAAATGTGTAGTCAGTCGAGCGTCATGGGCAGTTGTTGGGTTTTGTTAAGGAAATAGTGATGAAAAAAACGTCATGTTACATTTTTAATCATAACGGTGGATGAGCTTTTGAAAGGGAAAAAATTATAGACACTTGATCTTAAGCGAACGCTGCTGATATTGATAGTGTACATGCATAATGGGTCCCTGAAAAAAATGTTTATCAACCGCCTTACCAAAATGGCTGATGAGCATTGATGCCTCTTTTTATGACAATTTCTAAGTCTCCCACTCGTTTTCGTCGCGGTCAAATTGTTAGATAATTTTATTTATTTATTTATGGAAAACCAACAGCTTTAAAGCACTAGGAATAAACATAACAATAATAATAGAGACCCAGTTACAGGTCTTCACGAATATTAACAAAAAAATTGTTAACCACTTAACAACTGATAACATATTAAAAAAAAAAAGAGAAAAGTAAATACTTTAAAAAAAACAATTATTTTTCATTGAAAAATTCTCTGCTTATCCGAAGTAGTATTTGTATACAAAACGTAAATATCTATTAATTTTATAAGCTTATTAAAATCATCACTTGCTCGCCAAAGATGCTAGTTCTGCCTATGGCTAGTCGTTTAAATATATACTTATTGGCAATTAATGAATCCACTGCATGATAATCTGACGTCTTCGTGTATACTATATCCAGGCCAAAAAATTACACAGGTACCTGGTAGACTTGCACATCAGGCCTAACAGCTCGGCCACAGGACAGCAACGCACTTACAAACATCTATGGTGTCTATAGGCCCCGCTTTTCTCTTCCCATCAGGAGACCCGTGTGCTTCTTCACTGTCTTATCCCATAAATAATGGACATTTAAAATTGATAGTACCAAGGCGACGTTGACATTTGAAGTTATACATACATTATTTACATATAATTATAATGTAATTACGCGTTTCCCAACCACATCACTCTGGGGATCGGCCACAATACTAATTTAGCGTTATAAATCTGTAATACAACCGCTTTCGTAAGGCTAATGTGACATTTAGGGTCTAACTACTGCTTGTACCGGCTTGATTTATTGCTAACACTTGTTTATCGACGCGGTTTTACTCATGTGATGGCAAGTGACTTTATAATAGAGTATATGTTGCAGGGTGAAGGAATGTTATATCATATTAATCCTACTAATATCATAAACGCGAAAGTTTGTATGCACGGATGTTTGTTACTCCTTCACGAAAAAACTACTGGACGAATTGGGATGAAACTTACAATACACAGTAAGATAGGTTATAAATGAAAATAACACATCGACTACTTTTTAACCGATTACATTTAAAAGGCGGTATGTTTTTTACACAATCCGTACTTAATATTATAAATACGAAAGTAACTCTGTCTATATGTTACGCTTTCACACCTAAACCACTGAACCGATTTTGATGAAATTTGTACAGAGATAGAGTAGACCTTGAGGAAAGACATAGGCTACTTTTTAACCGACTACATTAAAAAGGGGGTATGTTTATACGCGATTAGTATTATAAGTCGGAAAAATGTCTGCCCTTTGAAAGTTGTCTGTATTATTAAAATAATTCACGCGGG
>DVZL01005984.1:0-11674 GCA_018236625.1 Lasaia peninsularis
ACATCAGCTGTCTGCCAGTGAAAGTTCCGTCAAAATCATTTCAGCCGTTTCAGAGATTAGCGGTTACAAACAGACAGACTTTATTTTAGAAATGTATAAAATAATTAAATAAAAACGCGGACGAAGTCGCGGTTACTGCTGGTGTTGTTAATAAAATTCGTTGAATTGTAATAATGTACTATTTATTTTGGTTTATGTCAAAATCTTTTCTTAACATTCTGTTACAACGCTTAGCACCAGGATTTCAATTGTATAATCAGGTGATTATTGTGAGTGTGCCGTCATAATATCGTCAGTGCTCGTCATTTTTGTAGTTTTTAAGATACGAGTAAGATCAAACAACTAATATTGATAAAACCCCATCCACTCTAAAAGGCGTTTTATTTTCATCACAAAATCCGTCTAATTCTTCACGGTCTAATGTAAAAAAAAAACTATTCAGCAATGACCTATGACCTAAGAATAGTCGTTTTGGACTGTTGCATAGTCTCCTAGACGTATTAAAAATATCTAGATGTGAAAAGAAAAATAAAATAACAATAACTTTCCGGATCGACGATCCGGCTTCACAAAGGCCGGGAGACAACAAAAAATTAATTGATGTCAAAAATAACCGCCCCAGCCGACACACGCCGTCTGATGTTTCTAAATGGGCCATCTAAGATGTTGCTGGTTTTGTGATAATCATGACAAAACAGAAGTCAGAACTAGAAATATAATAACTACTTGGTAGGTATATGTTTAGTTTATACACTTTTTTCCTTCAGAAGTAATACCTTATTATTGTGGAATAGTAAAAGTGTTTGTTTTAAAGGAAAAGTGTATATACAATGGAATTCTTTTTTGTTTGAATGGAATTTTGTTTTTCCTATGAACTATTTGTACCCGCGACTTCGTCCGCGTTTTTATTTAATTATTTTATTTCATACATTTCTAAAATAATAGTAGCCTAATCCGTTCCTTATTACATCTGCCAGTGAAAGTCTCGTCAAAATCGGTCAAGACGTTTCAGAGATTATCTGGTACAGACAGACGGATAGATAGACAAAAATTCTAAAAAATACTATTTTGGTATATGCACCTTGTAAACATACATCATATGCATTTAATAAAAAGCCGTTATTTTAATATTACGTACAGACACTCCAATTTTATTTATTTGTGTAGATATTCACATCTGAAGGAAGCCAGGCAAGTATGTAGAAGTGGTGACAATAGGCTCTCGATACTCTCTGCCTATCCCGTAAGAGTTTTGCCCTTAATATATATATGTAAGTTTTTATTATGTTTGTATTATGTATACTTAGCATATTTATTTGTATAAGGACTAATGATTTTCTCATCTTATTAGGTGTTACTCAAAAAAGGCCATTTGCAAAAAGCACCCCAATCTAATATTAATTCAAAATACATAAAATAAAAACTACATTTGAGAATTGAGACCTTCTTCCTTGCTAAAACTGGTTGGTGTAAGAATTTGATAAACATTTTTTTTATTTTGAATATGTCATATGAATTTAACAAAATTTTTTGAAATGTTTGAAATAAAATCCCGTTATTAAAGTTATTTCTTTAAAGAATAGCATTTAATGCCAGTTCTATGTTTATTAAATCCTTGAACAAATGATTAAAGTGTTTAGGAGACTATTTTTAGCTAGATGGGTGAAATATAAACTAATCTGTCTGACGCAGTGTCGGCACTTTGGATCTAAATCGGCCGTGTGCACAATACGCGAGGCATAACCTAAATCATACTTAATGCCTTTTTTTAAATGGTCATTATAAAAACGAGTTATTCATTAATATTTATCTTATTTTTAGTAGCGATCTTTTGTTGACTATAATCATAATACATATTCTCAAAATAATTATATTATCAAAAGAGAAACAAGCACACATATTATGTATTAAATATGAATACTAAGGTTATTTAATGCCAGTAGACATTCATGACGTTAATGTTGCGTTTCCAACTTGTTAAATCTCTTAAGATTATGCAAGAGTTTGGTGTCAATCGGCGCAAGTTAATGATTTATTTAGACTCAGAAGATTGAGCCATTTTAGTTATTTATTATAGTAATAAAATGATAGAAAAAGTTTTTGTTTTTTGAACGTTCCAATCTCTGAAAATAACAGACTTTAGATTTTAAAAGTGCTTTATTGTTGTAGCGTTAAAACCACTAGGAAATATTTTAGAAATTTTATGAATGTTGAGGCAGCCACGTCAGTGTGTCCCTTGCCTTATTATGAGCTATTCGCAAACGGTAGTAGGAAAATAAACACGACGGGTAATTCGAGGCTGGTGTAAAACGCCAGCGTTACGCGGGCCCTTTGATCTGTGTAATTGTAGATAATTTATGGTTGCATAAAAGATAACAAATGTATCATGTGGTATAAAAATGATTATTTTTCTTGGCTTCAAGACAGGGAAAGAAAATAATTCAAATGCAGAAACTGTAAAGAACAGACTTCAAGTTCATTATCATATCGTGTAGGTAACTTTTTTTTGTTTTTTTTTCATATTTCAAATAATTCTGAATCAATCATCATAAATTTTATAGAGAAGCGATAAAAAATTGGACGTATCTTCTTCTTTTTCGTCCTAGATATCTTAAAAAGACGCGGATAACACTACAACTGAAGTGACACTACTTAAAGCAAATAAATAAACTTGAACTTGAACAAGGCATTTTTTTGTAGGCAGATTTTTACACAAAGTAAATGTCATCTGACCTCTGCAACCAAGAAGAGTATCGAGACCCAATTATAGATTAGATAGAATTCGAATTATAAATGACCTACTGTACAGTGAAAAAAATATCAAAATTTTCATCCTTTTGGACGTATGTTCCACGTAAGAAACGTCCAAAAGGTTGAAAAAATCAAATTGAAAAACCGGCCAAGTGCGAATCGGATTTGCGCACGAATGGTTTCATAATATTATTTATAAAACAGTAAAAAATCATGTTCGTTGAATGTGAGCAATCCTTATTTTGTTTTTAGTTTTTGTTGTTATAGCGGTTTTTGTACCAGAAATACATTATATCTGTTAAAATTTTAACTTTCTAGCTATCACGGTTCATGAGACATAGCCTGGTGACAGACAGACAAACAACTGAGTCTTAGTAATAGAGTTCCGCTTTCACTTTGAATAAAAACCCTAAAAATAACAGTTATTGTATGTAAACTTTAGAACGACTTAAAAAATGACGTCTTCTTTTAAAACTTTTCAGACGTCTATTTATATTAGCAATAATATTGGTATTAGAATATAGTTTAGGTATATTATTATGATCACTTTTAAAACTACTTCGGGGGTTTAGGTATATTTTTGAAACTTATTCCGTCATCCAGAAACCTAATAAGGCTTTATACATTGACCATATGCCTAATATTATGAAGACTTTGCGAATATACCTAAAATATATTCTAAAATATTTAATAGTAACCTAAACTCACTGGCTAGTAAAGACTTCGCTAATTATCCAAGTAAACAAACCCAGTAACTGAGTTTATTTTACGACTTGAGTAATCAACGCAAATAGAACCACTTAGTCAACATAATGTTTAAGAACTGGTAGGTAAATTATAAATGAATGATAATTATTTAAATACGCATTAAGTACAACTATGAACTAATCCCACTTTTACGTTTTCACTATTTTAATATTTCTGTCATACTGGTTTTTAATAGATTATGACAAAATTTTCGGGGAAACCAAATTGTAATAACTGAATTGCATAGTTATAATATTTAATATGTTTTTAATGTTTATTCGCTAACTATTGCAACAAATATGTCGGCTATAAATGATGTTCTAAGTTTAAAAAATGAAACTGGTTGGTCAACGTGTTCAATTACCTAGGGACAGTTGAATAAAGAATTAAAATAAAATATGTTTAATCAACTAAAATATGTAGAAATTTCAATAATATTTTACCTATTATAATAACCATTTCTATGGCAAATTTGTTGCAGAATAAATTTTTTCAAGTTATTTTGAAGATTATAGAATCCAGGATTAACTCGCCTCGATAGAAATAGAAATATTCTATCAATCACAAAAACATAGCAAAACGTAATGTTCTAAGTTCACTGTGATAGGATATATTTCCAAACTTTTATCTTTACAATTTTATTTTAATACAATACAATAATATACAAAATTATTTATTTATTTTCATTTTATTTACGAGAAGTCGTGTTAGATTTTGTTTATATAGCACCTTTGCATAATATTTCGTTGACTTTTGTTCCATAGGTACCACAAGGTTGTCTGGAACAGATCCCTGACTTTTCGATAAGGCCGCCTTTCTGTATAAGTTTCACTTAGTACGTTTGTGTCTTTTGTATTTTTTGGTGCACAATAAAGAGTTATTATATATTATTATCTAAAACACCGCTTTTCTTTCTCTGCCGACATAATGTCTTCGTAGTTTTGCCATTTACAAGGTAGGTAAATAATAATTATTTGCGCAAGAGGTTCAATAATTAGTCTTAGGTTAACAAATAATAACTAAAAAAATTAAAAAACATAACGGACTGTAAAATTAAACGTATCTAGATTTAAAACCCGGTTTGTATCGGCAGATGTACTCGATACAATCGAGACAAACATATAAAGCAATGCGATCAACATCATCGAGATAAATCGACTCTACGAGATTAAAGAGCAGCGGCAAAAACAGCTAATGATACAGCCAATCACTTCGGGTTAGGGTTGTCACGTTTTTAAAATATAGAAGAAAAAAAGCGTCGAGTCTCTGAAACCGACGTATTTGTATGAAGACAGTATGAATGTTGAGGAAGCTAGATAAGTAGTTCAGGAATCGTCACACTTAATATTATTAGCCTACCAAGCAAGGGACCTGGCGTGAAGGTGTGTATGTATGTTAAAATAAGGAAAAACAAATTTTTTTTAGAAATAACCAAGTTCGATCTTATTACTTTTAATATTTGATCTTATAACTTTTCTTTTTTGTTTTTTTTAAAGGAAAGTAAATGTGTGCTACAATATCTTAATATATCTTTAGTAATTACAGATTTCCATAATTATTGGTCGCTCAGTTTAAAACTATAATAATATAATCCTAATTGTGCTGTAAGAATACCTGTTAAAAAATTACAAATCAAAATATTCTAATTTAACTTTTACATATAACACCAATTAGTATCTAGTATTAAATAGTAATATTAGTACAAGATTTACATATTACCTTAATTAATGATAACAAATGTAATTTCGTCAAGTACAAGGGATAAAAATATATTTTTTTTTAATTGGCAACCCTATCTTAACGCATCCAAGGATATAGGTTGCGTAAAAATGCACTTTATATCAATACTATAGAGTTTATATTAGCAGTTTTTCATTGGTAGTTTTTGAATTGAGATTGGTCACGAGTAGGAATACAACAAGTAGGGATTATTGAGGACAAGCTTCCTAACGAATTACGAATAAAGTTACATCTAACAATTATAAATATCCACATAATATTGATTTTTACCACAATGTAATCATTTTTATATATTTTTTCCTCCCGTCCGTACGAATAGGCGAACACATGGCCAAGCATACAGACCTCTTTATCCGTTCTACATACGTCCTGCGATATTGATCATCACATCTCAGTCTGAATTATTGTAGCTTGGGCTAAGTGGTCGGAATTAACCGGTGTCTTCGGACAGGCCTATAAAGCCATCATTAGACCTGTGTTTTTGTACATAGGCACCGGTAAGAGTTCAATTCAAAAATTGCTGGCTAGATATCGTGAAACAAGATATGTGTTGCTATGGGCCAACTATTGGGGATACTGAAGTCCGAGCGAATTGGAGAAGTAAAAGTCGAAGGGTGGATCCCGGCTTCCCACGCTTAAATGTGAGGAACAACCGGGGTAATAGTGCGATGAAGACGATGATGAATTATTTATAAGTTATTGTCTGCATTTTTTTTGGATTAACATTTAGCATTTAATAATTTATAGAAAGACATAACAATGACGAGTAGCCTTAAGCGTCGTATATGTTAAAATGCATCGCTATCCTGCAACTCGGGAGTTGAGCCTATCTTTACCTACCTAACTTAGCCTACTCTCCAGACTCCTGAATATGATACTGCATTAAGGCGGCTGGAATAACTACACAAACATGTTACTGAACAATCTCCACGAATTTTCTTTTTGATAATGACCCATTGAACCAATGCTCAACTCTTACGAGCATCCAGACAGGGAGGCAGATGGTAAATTCTACACATAAAACCCAGACCAACACGAGGGAAACTATATAATTAAATAACTTCATAATAACTATCTGATAGATGTATAAAATCATTATTTCTTATGAACTGTAGAACAAATATATCATTATTAATTATAACTAAAATAAATATGACTAATTTTAATTTATTTTTCCGCATGGTCACCCTAGCAGAAGATTCATGCGATTATGAATTAGCCACGGCCGGCCGGGTTCACTCGTTTATGGTCAGACGGACAAACTCCGGCATTTATATTGTCAATTCGATACATCCAATAGCACCGGGTTTTTAATTATATTTAAAGATGGACGACAAAAGAATCGAGACTGTAAATTAAATTCTTCATAGTAAGTATAATAAAAGCCCCTTAAACGTGAAGCTAAAGGTACTATTTTGAGATTACACCCCTAACAATGACGTGTCCCCAATATTAAACATTTCATAGGGCCAGCTATCTCACTTTCACAAGGCCGGTTTGTTTTGATTTTGTCACGTTTAGAAAGAGTTAGCAATCTATACAAATAAATAAAATTTGAGAGTCTGTATGTAATATTAAAATAAACGCTTTTTACTAAGTGAATGTGTATATTTACAGTTACTGTGGTCTGTTTGGACCAATTTTGACGGGACTTTCACTAACAGACAGAAAATGTAACAAGGAACGGCTTAGGCTACTTTTATTTTAGAAATATAAACGCCACTCCAAATTCCATGGAATAACGAAAATACGAACTGTAATCTATCCAAAATAGTGTACCGGAGATAAATGTGTTTTGCTGTGCTTGAACAGTGAATAGAAATGGCGGGAAAAATATAGACAGGCCAGAGTAAAATGTCACGCAAGCATAGACTGACTTACTGCTACAGAATAAATAATTGTACTGCCGTATTACTGCAAAAAAGAGCATTTTTTAAAATACAATTACGAAAATAAAATTACCAAGTCATAGTCGATTGTTACAAGTTTCACTGGGTTTAATTGGAACGTTTTAAAAATTCAAACACACTCAATTTCTTTATATATTTTTTCATATAATGAGACGAACAAACTTTGATATTTATATATTTTCAATTAGACCCATAGACACCGGTTCATTTAGCCTCGGTGACTTCTAACATTACACTTTAATTAAGAAACAGGCAGCAGGTGAGTATTTCAAACGTTCATACTAAATGTCTAGGCATGCTAATACAAAAACTTTATTTCTTTTAAGTGATAAGAATTCTTTATAACGTATACTAACCAACTTGGAGAACGCGAGACGCGTAAGAAATTTTGTGATTGGGAAATAAATGTTAGAAATATTTATAATAATAGGCGAGGTAGCATGGTCAAAGGTCTTAGCATGTCTCAAGAGAACGATTAAAAAAATGAACTTCATTGACATGGCGCGGCTGAAACAATTATTCTTTTGGTAAAAACAGACCATTAAACCCTAAGAACATAGGCTCTTATGATTACTTAATAATGATGGATCAGCAAAGACAAGAGTAGAAGGGCGTTCAAAGATATCTTAATCATCCGGATGCCTATGTTTATTATACCTGTTATAAAATAAAGCCATGACGTCCCTAAATGTTAAGTACCGTGTTCATCATTCAATAAAATAAAATTCCTTTAATTTATTGTGATTTAAGTATAAGGTGCCTTTTTTATTTATTTAATAAGGGTAATAATAATTTTACATATTAGTCTTTGAAATTTTTATAATATTGTATTACAATATATAAACTCAGTTTTAATATAAATATGCAATAATGAATACATTGTTCATGGTTTTTGCAGTTTCATTTCCATGTTTTACATTTACATATTTATGCCATATTTAAAATACATTTTTAATTTATTTTTGTATAAATTATGATTAGAATCTATTTCAGATGCGTTTTTATCTTTATTACGTAATGAGTAGATAAGTTCTTGTGACTTCATTACTATTGAAAATATAATCGCACTTATTCAAACAATTTTGATAAAACTTACTCATAGCTTTAATTTTAAATTGAGCTGATATTCTTCAATTTTAATCGTTTAAATACGTGATTAAATTTATTTTTTAGGGTTCCGTACCCAAAGGGAAAAAGCGGAACCCTATTACTAAGACGGCTCTGTCCGTCTATCTGTCTGTCGCCAGGATCTATCTTATGAACCATGATAGCTGATTACATTTTTAAACACAGATTTGCACTAGGTACTATCTAGAGATTTCACTCCTAAAAACGACCTGTCCATAATAAATATTATAAGAGCCGATAGTTTTTCTTAAAATTTAATCATTTATAGCTAACTTCGCTATCTGTCTGTATGTATATCTGTCTGACTGTATCTTATAAACCGTAATAGCTGGAAAGTTGAAATTCCCAGGTGACGTATTTCTATTGCGACGGTTAGCTTATAACTACAAATAATGAAAACCACAAAACGGACGTGATTTTTGTGCAGTTTATATTGATAATGGTACAGAACCCATCGTGTGTGAGTCCGTCTCACACTAAGCCAGTTTTTTAAAAAGCAATTCACTTGATACCTCTTAATAATTTGTTAATTCGTTACATACTAAGGGAAAAATATTAAATAAAAAATTTGCGATCTCACGGTGAATGTACATGGTATTTAATTAACTAAAAACTAAGCTCCAGTACTTCGCGGGCGCTAGCTGTTATCAACTGATAAGAGATTTGGGGCATCGTAACACGCATTTGTTTTGGGATTGTTATGGTGCTTGTTTATTTTGTACGTTGTCTCATCACTATTTGAGCTTGAGAAAAATGTATAGGAAGTTTTAAAACACTTAAGTACTTATTATTATTAGCCTGCGACTTTGCCCAACTTTTAGCTCCTCCATAGAAACATTTTTTCGGATTATATATATATTTTTTAATGGCTTTTATCACGATTTCGTTAAGCATTGATTTGACATCTGCCAACTTTTTTTAAATCAATGTGTCCTCTTGGAACAGGCTAAGACCATTGACTATACACCCTCCCCTATTGAAACGTATTTTGCTATATTATATCATCTGTATTGGGGAATGTTCTAAAGAACTTAGCTTATAACCTATATATTTTGCAAAAGACAACGTAGTAAACTTTGTCAGCAGAAATATAGAAAATTTACAAACTCTCTTCTAACGGTAAACAAAGCACTTATAAGTAATTTTTATTCTGTATATGAAATAGCTTAGAAATCGTTAGATACCTATCTTCTGGATTTTCACAAAATATCAGATACCAAGAGTAGTAAACTTATGTTTATTATTATTAGAATAAATGGTTCTCCTTGGATGATATTCTTTAAAATAACTAAGGACGAAGTCGCGGGTTTCAACTCGTAATATATCGGAATCGAGTTAAATGCAATTTCCAAGCTGCTGACAAAAAGTTTGGTCATTCATGCCTCAGTGCAAGTCGACAGCGGCTCCGCAGATAATTGACAAGCGCAAGCTTGCCTGTCGGGCGGCCAGATAAAGGGTTTTTTAATAGTTATTTATGCGAGCGTATATCTTCGCAATAAAGTATTTACTTATAAGGAATATTGGAATTGAATGCGTATCATTATTAGTTTTTGATCGTTCCTTCATGATGTTTTGATGTACTTTTATTAAGGTTCCGGCGGAGACAGACTACAAACTCAATAATGCAATTGCGTAATGTGACACGTGTCACATATATGATTTACGGTCTTTACAACTTTTTTGAGTGTACAAACAAAATACTTGTATTACTAGTAATATCTAAGTATAAAAATATATCGAATGTTATTTCTTATATTATGTATGAAATCTATGGATCTTCGCGTTAAGAAGACAGAGTTTCATCGTTCTCCGCTTGCCCATTAACCAATCAAATCACGCGTGATTAAAAAGTCAACTTCACAATGACCAGTTAAGACGAAACGGCCGTGTTCTAATACTAATATTCCTTATAATGCACCTTTACCCTTATGATACGCTACACTACGCTACATCGTAAATGTAATACGAGTACCTAGTTATATGTATTTTTATTTTTGTTAATATTCTGTTCCTATAAAGGATACACGAGCCATAATTACGACTGAAAATAATCACGTTACGACTTTTTTATCAAGTGTTAAATTAATACGACAAAATAGTTTATTTAGTGCGCTTGAAATTCATTTTAGGGTTCCGTACCCAAAGAATAAAAACAGGAGTATTTTACTGAGTCTCCGCTGTCGGTCTGTCCGTCCGTCTGTCTGTCCATCCGTCTCTCTTTTTATGTGCCGCTAGGCTGTATCTTATTAACCGCGATAGCTAGATGGTTAAATTTCTCATATATGATATATTCCTGTTGCAGCTATAAAAACAATAAATGTCGAAAGGATTCAAAAATTTTTTTTTGTCGTTTCATAGATAATGATACGGAACAAATCGCACAGTTTTATTTAGCAATACTAATTAGATATTTCAACATAAAAAAGTTAAAATTATAAGCAATTAATATTAAACATGTCTTTTGTGTGTAAATTTGCTAGAAAATTCCATTTGATTACACTTCATTATAGATAATAATTTTGGAACATAAAGTACCTAATTATAACACCTGCTTATTGCTATCTCATTCGAAACACAATTAAGTGGAACCATGTATATTCAAATAGCAAATAAGATTACAATAACGTTTGTTAAACATGTCCGCGCGCCGTCACCTTAAGTGGCAATAATTTAGATATAACAAGCAGATGTTTCTTTACCTATTACTATGAAGTTTGTGGCAGTTCGTATGCTCTAAAAGTTAATTAAAAATTGTTTTGTAAAAGTTTTTATCTTGAGCATAACATTTCGATTTTTATATTCTTCCCGCTACCTAACGTCAATTATCATGTTATGAGAATAAAGCAGCCGGTAAATTCATATAGAGGCTTACCTTCCCAACTTCAGGTTATCAACCATTATCATAAAATCATAAAGAAAGCTGATTACTTGTTCATCTCAAGGACTATAATACTATAATATAGCTAACTCTTGCTTGTAAAAATTAAAAACCATTCATATAGGGTCGTTGTACCGAGTGCAGTTTGAAGTATGCGCGCGAGCATCAAGCGCGTCGTCCTTTGATCGTTCCGCCAACTCCTTCCCTTACCTAGGGTTGCCAAATTTTATAAACCAAATATAATATATTTTTTCCCGTGTTGGTCCGGGTTCCGTTATGGAATAGGCCAACTGCCTTCGACCCAAGCAGCTCGTAAGAGGCGAGCACTGGTTCTATTGTCACCAACACCGTGACATTGACTAGGAAGTAGAGTCTTGCAACGACTCGCCCTGATAGGTACCAGGTAGGGTAGCCGGTAAACTTACTCACGCAAGAGGCTTACTACCCCAGCCTCAGGTTGGCAACGCACCATTTCCACCTTTAGTGTCTATAGGCGACGTGTATTTCTTACCATCAGGAA